>PISX010028266.1:0-21823 GCA_004024625.1 Mellivora capensis
AAACTCTTCACCTTTCCCTTTAGAAAATGGCCACGGGAAAAAAAAGAAAAAGGAAAAGAAAGAAGCCTGGGGTGCCAGGCTGGCTGAGTCCAAAAAGCATGTGGCTCTCTGTTTTTTAAGATTTTATTTATTTTTGCACAAGAGGGGGTGGGGGAGGGGTGTGCTTGAGGGGTGTGGGGCAGGAGGGGCTGGGGGGTGGAATAGAGGGAGAAGCAGACTCCTCACTGAGCAGGGAGCCCTGTGCAGGAACCTATTCCAGGATCCTGGGATCAAAGGGATCAGGGCAGACGCTCAACTGACTGAGCCACTCAGGTGCCTGAGCATGTGACCCTTGATCTCAGGGTTATGAGTTCAAGCCCCGTGTTGGGTGTAAAGAGTACTATAAATAATACATACATACATACATATTGATTTATTTAGCTAAATTAAAAAAAAAATAATAAAACAAAATGGTCACAGCCCAGTAACCCCCAAACAGGCCTGAAACAACATCGCAGGCTAGAGTATGCCTAGTCACTTGTTAGTCAAATGGGAAAGTTCGGTAATAAGTTGGTGAGAACTGGTTCAGCCAGATGACCAAGTCAGGAGCCATCTCTCCTCTTCCTGGTCTGGAGTGGCTTTGTAGAACTGGACCGTTTCAGGGAAAGGAGTGTCTTGGGATTTCCTATAAGTTGAAAGATGCATGTGGCAAGAGTCACGGAGAAGATGGAGGTGTTCAGGGAGATGAAGGTATGAACACCCACATTGTCAAGTTATCAGTGACTGAGCAACTCCATTAGGTCTGAAGGAGGAAACCATGACTGAACCATCTCTCTGTAGCCAGCTGGCGTGGTGCCCGGCACATAGCAGGTGCTTGTAAGTTTGGGTTGATGACAGAATAAAAGTGACGTTTGGTTATTTGCAAGTATATCTCAGGAGTGATGCACAATCTGCGGCTTCCTAAACGTATAAGATTGGCCCTCTAGGAATGAAAGACAGCCTTCTTTTTATTGTATTAACTATCCCTTGTTGAACTCTGATTTGATTTTTCTTTATTGTGATCCTTGTTAACTGGGAATTTGGTTCCAAAAAGACTAGCTCCAAGTGAAATAAATAGAGACAAGAAGGAGTAAGTCATTCTGGGATCTAGAAATCGAGGGTGGGAGAGGGATTCCTGGGGATTCCCCGCCAAGCTCGGAACTGAAACATAGGGAAATGTCACCGAGGAGCTACTTGATCACTGTAGAAAGACCAAAACGGTCTAGTCAACACGAACTTCTCTGTGCATTCCTTCCAATTTGTAAACTCCCTAGACTTTATATAATCAAAATCTGGGGTTTTTCAAAAAAGCAAGACCTCTTGCGTATGCGTGGGAATTGCTTGGGGTAAACTGGCTTAAAATTGAAAAACAACCGGAAAAATATAAGCGATGAGAATTACACTACATTTGTGATGGAGAAACAACAACAAAAGATAGTCTGTCGCTTAGTGGTTGAGAGCAGAGTCTCTGGTGGTAGCCTGGCTGGGTTTGCATCCTGACACGACACCTCTGATGCCATATGGCTTTGGGAAAGGCTGTTGTGCGACTGACATGCATTATATTTTTTAAAAAGCCCCAAATTTGCCTGGCACATCATATGTGGTTAGCAACTATTGACTACTCTTCATTATTTTACTTAAAAATGTTTTCTAAGTCACAACTCTAATAAGGCCATTCTCTTTTTTAAAAAAATATTTTCTTTATTTGTTTGACAGAGAGAGACACAGCAAGAGAGGGAACACAAGCAGGGGGAATGGGAGAGGGAGAAGCAGGCTTCCTGCAGAGTAGGGAGCCCGATCGGGGCTTGATCCCAGGACCCTGGGATCATGACCTGAGCCGAAGGCAGATGTTTAATGACTGAGCTACCCGGGTGCCCCTAATAAGGCCATTCTCTTGCATAAAATACTTCAATGGCTCCTAAACTGAAAGTTCTTTAGGACCTCCTACATTCCAGAACATTCCAGGGCTGGCCTCCAGTTAGTCATCTCCTGCCACTCCTCCCTGATCAAATCCTTAACTCCAGCTCTACTTAGAGCTTCTCGAGGTATCTTGTTCTCTTACGTCTCCATACATGTTCTCTTTCTTCTTCTTGAAATAGTTTCCCCACTCACTTGCCTGAATAATATCTACTTGTCCCTAAATTAGCCCAGATACCACCTCTTCCAGGAAGCTCCCCTTAACATGACCAGGGTGGCTTAGGAAACCCTTCTATAAGCTCTTATATACCTGTGTTCTACTGCATCCTGTTCCCTAACATACTCTGCTGGCATTCTTTCCTTCTCTTTCTCCCCCATGGACTGTGTGCTCCTTGGGGGGAAGAAATGGCATCTTCTTCCTCAGTGTATATACCTCCAGCATGTATCATACAAAAGGTGTACCCCCAAAATGCTTGCTGTCTTTAGAATAGAGGAGACTTAAAAAATTAAATACCCTAGAATGATCAGCAAAGATAAAGAACAGAAGCCACGAGAGACGGAAATAGAAGGAAAAAAATCTGTAATTCCCTTACCTCTTACCCCATTTCCGTACCCTCACACTTGAGGGCCTGGGATTCTCTTTTATCATTTTCCATTCTCAAGTTCCCCTTAAGAGAATGTCAGGGGTCACATTCTCTGGTGACCCAGGTCTTTGAGGCTGTTACCTGATCCTGCTTCAGTTCCTGTGAGCAACCGCAGTACCGGCTCTGATCCTCAACAGGAAATGCTGAGCAGTCACAGTTTCAGGTCTTTTTAAGCTGATTATGGTTCTTAGAGGTAAGGGATCCAAGGGTTTCCATAATCTAGACAAAGCAGGCCCTGTCTTTTAAACTAGCCAGTATGGGATAAGTAATAACTAATTGCCTTTATGTTTTCTAAGATTGCTGAGGGGCCACAGTTAATCCTTTAAATGTTCCTGTGGTTAGAAATGCCATCCTGTTGCATGCTGATCAGGAAAGTGATAGCTCAAGGTCATCGAGCAGAGGAGATCAGACTAGCTCCAGCCACGAGCGAAAGAGGCTCACATAACTCAAGTCAGTCTATTTTTTCCCTTTGGAATTGTTCATTCTGGTCATAGCCATGGAATTAAAACTGGAGCAGGGGGAAAGCTAATGATGAGAAAATCATGTATTTGAACAAGATTTAAAAATAAACAAAAGATAAGTAGCATTTATGAAATCCCTATGAATCTGTTCCAGAAATCTGAAAGGCTTTGGCAAAAGCAAAGGTCCCAAGTTACCCAAGGGAATTTCCATACTATGTTCTTTTCTTTGGCATGAAACCCCCCAATGATCCAGGGTAAAAGTTAGGAAAAGAGATAGAGGAAGAAAAATATTTCTAATGAGTCAGGGGCTTGATTTTTTTCTGTCACTTGGTAAAGATTTCATTTTGAGATGAACTGCTTACAAGCTTCTAAATACCTTTCTTAGGATGTTGGATCATGACAAGTGGGAGGGACCTCAGACTACTTCAATCTCAAGTGCAGATAGACTCAAAGCTTTCACCTGTCTTAGCAATAAGGAAAATGATCAGGGAATGGCTCAAAGTTAATGAGGTCTTTCCACTCCAGAGATCATGTATCACCTGTCATTAGAGCTCCAACACCTACTGAAAGATCTGTGATTTAGGAGATGCTCTCACCAAGTTTGGCTGAAAAAAAATTGTAAATGCATGGCGTGTCCAGGGAAGGAATCGTGGTCTCTTATTTTTAGTTCTCAAAGGAAAAAAAAAGAAAAGCCTCGATTATGTCATTTGCCAATTCCTGTGGTGCAAATACTCCAAGCACGGCCATTTTGAAATTTAACAACAAGCTCATCTATTTTCTAAAAATTTAACAATTGGCCCTTGTGACCAGTAGGAGTTGACTCCAGCACGTGTAGGGCAGTACATTCGTGGCTCTCTCTGTGCACACAGCAGGGTGGTACTGAGTGTTTTCAGCATATTTTGCTCTCTGAGGGTAAAAGGGGGTCATGGATAAAGTTGGAGGTGGCGTGGGAACAGACATTCTCGAATAGGATGAGGCCTCTTGCAGAGAAAAGCACATCAGTGGGGTCCTGGGAAACTGCCAAGGGCCAGAATAGTTTTCTGCCCCTAGCCTACCATGAAAAATTGAAGAAGTGCTTATAGACCCCTCCTCTCCACGTTGCGTGCCTCTTCCTGCAAGCAAAGGGGAAAGAAAGCTTTTCAACAAGGCTAAGGTTCGTGGGAACAGGTAAGAAACCTTAATCCAGGGATGAGTGTGACAGTTACCAAGTCAAGATGTCTTTGTAATGTGGAGATTAGACCAAAGAAGGTTATTTCTTACTACCTAAACAGTGTTTCAATACCAGGAATAGCTTTGGTGTGTATTTGGTCTTAAGCATGCTTTGTTAAGACAAATAGATCACTGTTTCATTCTCCCACAATTTACATCACTCATGTCATTTTTGTTACGAGTGTCTCCATTTCTCATGTTGCTAAATTAATAGGGTTTCTTGCTCAGGAGTGCTTAGGAGGAGTGCTCTGTGATTTGTGTTGGAGACACACAGATTCAGCCAGTGTTTCTCCTTTTAGCCAATACATTCCTCTCCACCATCCACTGGGTGGATCTGGAGCCTCACACAGGGGTTTTGGTTATGGAATGCAGAAATGCACCTGTGCTTGGGTTCTACCGGAAGCTCATGTACTTCCTCCCCAGTTCTGTCCTGTCTGGGAAGTGGGAGCCTTGGATGGGGCAGGGAAAGGTACCAGTCAAGCCAGCAGGACTCCCTTAAGGCACACACCTCCCTACCACACAAAGAGGCATCATATAGAAGATAGATCTCACGTCAACTGTACCTCAACTCAAAGAAACAAAAAAAAACAAAAACAAAAACAGTAAACCTCAGACGTTTCTGTTTCTAGATTTACTTTACATCCCTCACCTCAATCTACTTTTTGCATGTCACTAGATCCCCGGAGATCAGTTCTTGGTTTTCCAAGCCTTCACTTTGCTAGTTTTTCTTTTCCTTTTTCTTTAAGATCATTCTTTGAAATTGTCCTTCCATGTTTGGGTTGGCGCCTCTCAGTTCATCCTAAGAGTTAACAGCCTAAGAGTAACAGAGGAATCTGAGAAGTCAAGTGATGTGGGTTTGCCCTTGACCCTTTCACTTGCTGACTGTGTGACCTTGGGAAAGTGACTTGACCTCTCTAAGCCTCCAAACAAGGTTACTGTGAGTCCCTTTCTCACAAGTGTTGTGAAGCAAAAATGAGAACATACATGCCAAATTCCTAGCAAATACCTCTGTGGCAGACACTTAAACATATCAGCCTTCCTCGACATGACTTCTGTTGTTGATATTTTTGTTCTCCTTAGAAGTGGAGTTTTCATGACACAACGTTGCCTTGAACGTCTTCGCTGATGCCCACACCCCAGCCCCAGCCCGACTCTACTCCAGAGTTTCCCACGGCCCAGGTCCCTGGGCTCGTGGAACTGAGGCCAACCGTCCCTCTAAGCACAGAACCCTGGGGTGGTCTGTCACCCTGTCACCTGAGATGTCCTGCAGGTTTATCTTGGGTAAGAAAATCCTTAATGATTCTTTCATTTTGTTTGCCATGTTCTCTGTTATTGCTGATAGGAAAGTATGTCGAGAAAATATACGCCTTTTCTTCAATTTACATGTGATAAACTGACTTCTTAGTCTTTAAAATGAACGATGGCCATTGTAACAATGACAATAACGAAATGGTTTTATTATTTGTTTCCCTTCTAAGAAGCCGAACCAGGGATAGCGGGGTGACCTTTTGTACTTCTTGTAATTAAAGGAGTCTGGAGGCCTGTTTGAAAGCCCTACTTTTTTTTTTTTTTAACTTTCCTCCATTCATTCTGGGGAAATAGCCAAGCTCCTGAAATAGGACAGATGCCGCCTGGATTTGTCAGGTCTGGGTGCCCTTGAACACTGCAGCCAGACTCACCTGTCAGGACCAGAGGTTTGAGCTTAACTTCAAGACCAAAAATGCCTTTGAATTCTCCAAGGACGTGAGAAGAGCTTCCATGCCTGGAATCATGTGCAGCCCATGTGTTGGATGAAACCAGACCTCCTGGGGACTCAGACAGCAGACTGTAGAGGCGTTTGAGAAACTGGAAAAGGCAAGAGATAGCCAAGAAAAAAGGCCAAGAGAGTATTGTGGTTTTCCAATGACAAGGGGCCACTGTCCAGGTCAGCAGTGTGAGGACCCCCAGCAGTCCCTGAGGGTACTGTGACCCTTCTCTACCCCCTATCCATAGCCCATCTTCCTCCTGCTCCACCTCCAGCCCCTTCCCCTAAATCTTGCCCCCTCCCCAATCTCCCTGTCGTTTTGTTCTCTTCAGTTTCACATGGGGGAAGGACTGCATTTGGCAAAGGTGTTCCCACAAACCTGGCATGGGGTCTGTGGTCCATTTCCCTCTGATACTTCTTTCGTCATGGGTTGGAATCTTTCTGTTGCTATATGGGCTGCTCAGAACTGGTCTAGTACTGGTCTAGTACCCGACCGCCAGCTCCTAAGTCCGCCACCCAGTCCTTGAGCAGGGAAGGTGTATTTTACAGATTCAAACTCAATTTTGTGATAACACTTTAAGGATTATGTGCTGGAAACGTAAAGGGGGAGATCCACGAGATGGAAGATTCTCAGAGGCCATCTTGCTCGATGCCAGAAACTATGGCCCATTTCCAGTATTCCCCAGAGAGTTGTCTGGCCTGTGGCCAAATACCAGGTAAGAGAGATTGCCTCTTCAGAAGAAAGGGAACGTCTGGGAAACAGGGGTAAAAAGGAGACTCACTGTCATAACATATAGGTTTGAATTCTATCCTGTTGCATTTATTAGTTGTTCAAAAAAAGTAAATTAAATATTTCAAAAATGCCTTCAGTGTGCAGAAACTCATTATCCCTATGAAACAGATCATCCCATTTTAGATGGCTGGAATTGGTAGAAAGTTTTCCCTCCTACTGAGCTGAAATCAGTCTCCATGTGGCTTCTGCTCTTCTAACTGTCCCTCATAGTAAATAGGACAAAACCAGTCAACCTCTCTCCAGTATCAATTTTTTCCCCCAGAAATTTGAAGACAACCACTTCTTTTTCCTTCAGTCATTTCTTCTTGAATGCCAGAAAGGTCATTTGCTCTGTCAGCTCTCTCAGCTTGAAGAGCTAGAGGAAAAGAAAACTAATTTTAGTGTTGGTGGAAAAAAGGAACTGGTCCCAGGGATGAGTTGCCCTTGGGCTAGCTTGCTGAATCTGGCCTTCGCTGCTCCAAGAAGGGTGGCGATTGGTAGAGCCAGATTTCGCTCCAAAATAAAGAAGTAGTTCTGGCCTCCGTTAACTTTGTAGCCTGCAAGGAGGGAGAGGGGAGCGCCCTTGACGGTGGACACTTGAGCCACCTAGCAGCCTTGGAAAAGTTTCACTAGCTTCCTTAATAGATTGCAATATGCTTTTTGTGGGGCCTGTTTCCATATTACAGAAGTCCCACGCAGGCTTTTACCTGAGGACCCTGCTTTTGGGTTGGAAATACAATGGATAGGCCTGGAGCTTAGTGCCTGATACTTTTCTTGATTTTTATTAAGTTTCTGTAAGTATTGCCTCCCCTCCTCCCTCTCTCCCCAGGCCCAGCACTGTGCTCAATTACACAGGAAGCGCCAGAATATGTACCTGCCCTCAACGATCATGTATTCATCCTACTGAAGTAAGGATACAAAACTGATGAGACTGTGGCAGAGAGTAACCGGTCACCAGGGGCAACACGAGGGACCATGGAGTTCTCTGTAGCAAGTGCACACCTGGGGACCCTCCACAGACTAGCTTATTTCCCAGCAAGATGAAACTGTTGACCTATTAGGAGATGACCTTAGAGGAATCTGTCCAGAAGTACTTGTCCACCCAGCCAAATGCCTTTTTATTCTTGATTCCCTTTCTGACCAAATGTTCATATTTGGGACCAACTGAAGTAGGAAAGAAAGTCCGCACTCAGGGGGTCTGAGGAGTGGGCCCAGAGAGATCTGTCTGCCAGGGATATGGTTAGACCAGAGTAACGTTCAGCCCTACAAGATGGCCAGCCATATAAAGACTTGCGTAGCCTGCCTGTGGCGCTCCTAACCCCTTCATCGTGGGGAAGGCTCTCTGGAAGGCTGGTCTTACCAGACTTGTAACCACAGGAAGAATGAGGTATCTAGAAAGGCATCAAACTGGGCAGTGAGGCCTGCTGTGTGAGCTCACATTCTTTTGTCTCTGCTCGGTCACATTCCCATTCATCTGTCCACTTAGGACCAGCTCACACACGGACCGGGCCCCTCTCGTTTGCTCAACTCCCCCAATTCTCCCTTGGTTAAGCTGGTGCACGTCAAACGTGTTTTCCCCTCAGTGTTTACCGCTAACCAGACTGGATTAGTCAGTGAGCATTTCCTGCCTTTCATTGTTCTCTCAGAGATAGGAATCAAGCCTTCCCCTCGTGTTTAGCGTGGCAAGGAGAAGGTGGGCATGCACAAAGGTATTTAAATATTTAATGGTTATCTACTCCAGCTTGCTGTGGTGCTTGGCACTGGGAAATTAAAGTGAGTGATGCTCGTGTCTTCATGTTAAGGGAAGAAGGCAGACAAGTCAGGGAGCCATCGGGCAACGATGGGATAAAAGGGGGGCTGTGACAGAACCGAACGTGGGCCCCTCATCCAGCCTGGGCCAGGGTGTGGCTGGGAAAGGGAGTCAGGAACCACCCAGCAGAGGTGACACCCCCAGGGTTGAGCAGACGTGAGCTGACCCAGAGACAGGGCAGGGTGTGAGGACAGAGAGAGGAGGCTTGGTAGCCCCCTGCTGAGAAGCGCTAGAGCAGAGGTTAGAACCATGATGAGTCCTTGTATCTCGGAATATTTTCTTATAGCTGGGAAGTTCTGAAGTTTTAATCATCAGCTTTCACTTCACTTAATGATGAGATTAATACCTATTAGTATGCATATTCAGCCCTGGTTGAATGAAAACCCTCTGTCCAGATCTCTGAAAAGAAAGCTTAAAATGTGTTGAGGTCAGGAAAAGCCTGGGCCCAGTCTCTCTGCCCTCACCGCTGGTCTCTATCCCCTCCCGCTCTGCTCTGGTGGAAAAACAAAGGCCGCTAGTGAGTGTCAGTCATGCCGGAATGTGCTGGCAGCTAGGGAGCGTGGGGCATTCTCTCTCTTCCCTTTTTCTCTCTTCTTCTGGTCTGGTGAGCTTGCAAACCGTCCGCGCTCTCCAGAGCCGTCCCTGTCAGGTCTCATGCAGGCCTCCCTGCTCAACCAGGCGAACACGCACCATTGCTTTCCTGCAGACTTCCTCACCACTCCCGCCTCTCCTGCTTCTCCACCCACGCGTGCCCCGCGGCCCTTGGGGCTGTGACAGCTCCCAGGAAGCAGAAAGTCTGCAGGAGGGGAGCAAGAACTCTCGTGGGAGGATCCAAATGTCGGATAGGCGGCGGGATGTGATTTGTAGATCTTTTCCACAGGACCGGGTAGAAAGTGGGATGGTTCATGGTCTTGGGCAAATCCTTTAAAATCTCAAAAGAAGGCAATGGAACTTCAGATCCTTGGTTCCATAGTAAAAGTAACTCACATTGTTAGATGTTCAAATGACAGTCTGGCATGGATCATCTCATGGAATCCAAACAATAATCTTATGAGGCATTTATTATTATCCTCTCTCTGCCTTACTTTACTGATCTGTAAGGGGGGGATAATAGTAACACTTACCCCATAGTCTCGTTAATGATTTACATAAATAGTAAATACACTAGGACTGTGCCTGGCACATAGTAAGCTCTTAGAAGATGTCAGTAGTGGACCCTTGAGCATCACAGATTTGAACAACACGGGCCCATTTATACGTGAATTTTTTTACAGTATCATATTGTGAATGTATTTTCTCTTACTTATGCTTTTCTTAATAACATTTTCTTTTCCCTAGCTTCCATTATTGTAAAGTTACAGCCTATAATACATATAACTCATATAATACATAGAACTATAATACATAGAACACACATCATGTGATAATTGTTTATGGTATCAGTAAGGCTTCTGTTACCAGTAGGCTTAATAGTTAAGTTTGGGGAGTTATGCATGGATTTTCAACGGAGTGGGGGGTCAGCAACCCTAACCCTTGCATTGTTCAAAGGTCAGCTATATTTTTTATTGTGAGGAAATTTTTATTGTGAGGAAATGTGGGGTGTAGAGGTTGGTTAAGTCATTTGACCAGGATTACAGAACCGATAAACAGAGGCCAAGATTCAAACCTAGGCAGCCTGACTTCCTAGTGGCAGCACTCTCCACCCAGCCCTCCACTCTGCAGAAGAATGAAGGAGTGAAAAGGGCACCATGACTTTGGGTTGCTAGAGAGAAGCCAGAGAATCCCTTTGGTTTGGATAAACCTGGGTCCTGGAGCAGCATCCTTGTTATCTCCCAGGGATCTATAGGAAAGGCATATTCTCAGGCCCCATTCTGGTTCTCCCAAAGCTGACACACTGGGATGAGACCCAGCGTCCTGCTTTCAAGAGCCCTCTGGTTGATTCCAAAGTGCACTAAAATCCCAGGAGTGCGGGCCTAGGCTCTCAGCTCTCCTTGTTTCTCAGCTCCCACGTGCTTGGGCTCCACAGGTAAATAGGGTTTGCAAGTTGTTTCTGACACATTCTAAGGCTCTTCAACCCCTCTCTTGCACAACTTGGGGAGGGAGGTTGAGAAAAGGCCTAGGGAAGGGCCTCACGGCAGGCCCTCAATCTTTTTTCTGAGAGAAGAGGACAATGGGACTTTCTGGGGTCTCACCTTCTTCAGTATTCCCTCCAGCAGTTAAAGAAACAAGCCTCTGAAGAAGCAGACATCCAAAAATGGAACTGGTTCGCCTCACAGCCACCTCCTGCGGAGGCCTCAGTGTTTGAAAACACTAGGTAATAGTGGAGGAAAGAGCTTCAGTACTTGGGCATTGGTGGTGGTTATTGGCTCAACCCGCCCCTCCTGCCCCCCAAAATCCACTGAAAGCAGAGTTGAAGGACCAGAGAAGTTGAAAAGCAATCAAATGAATTCTGTCCCTTGGAGTGTGTGTCTGTGAGGAGTGCAATGGATAGAGCTACATCTCAGGCCACCGTAGCCTTAAAAGCTGGGTGACGAAGGAGATCGATGGTGTCAGAGGACAATTCTGAGGTTTCATAAAGATAGTTACATAAGTAACACAATTTCCCCAAGGATCAGGAGAGGGGAAAGGATGGCCCCTGGGTAGGGACGGGGAACGGGGCTCTATGACGGACTTTAGCAATTTAATGTTCCTTCATGCCTTCTCCCTGGGTCAGTCCAAGAGGAACAGCTCCCCGGGGGCTGGAACTGGGGCGAGAACCCCGGCTTGGCTGGAATGGAGCAGGCTTCATGATTCAGTTCTGCTCTCCGTCAGGGGCATGTCCACGGCATGAGAGAAAGAGAGGAGGGAGAGCGGGGAGAATGTTGTCAGAAACACAAGACCCTCAGCTGATTCTAGAGCCAGATTCACTCCGCCAAACTCTGCCCTATCAGTCTCCTGGGCTGGACGGTGACACCCAGAGCCCGTTTATCGGGGCCCAGCAGCGATGACACATTAGTCCTCTGCCAGGGAGCATCCTGACCGCGGTGTAGACGCCCAGCCCTCCGGCGCGGTGGAGAACAGGCCCACAGAGACCAGAGCTCCAGAAGCACCAGCAGAACTTCCCGGCCCTGGGGAGTTGGGCTCCAGCCCTGCCTGCCTCTCTGCTCAGCAGGAAATGAACTCCCAAGCGCAGGCATCCTGGCCTGAGGGAGGGGCGCCGTGTTCCAAGTGCTTACTCTGGCTGAGGAAGCCGAGTTGACAGGTGTACCGGGGCTGTCCCCCAGTGCCCACCCTTTCCCAGCATCCAAGCAGGGGTTTCTCAGTCTGAGTCTTCCCTCCTGAGTCTCCCTCATAGGGAGAGAAGACCGCCTTCCAGATTGCTCCGGGGCAAGGCAAGGAAAAGCCAACAGGCCTCTCTCCCTGGGGGACGGGGAGCACTCGCGGGGGCCCCGGAATAGCCCGCTCGCCCTGCCTGACAGATCCCCTTTCCTGACACGGGGCCGATTGACTTTCCAAACAGCGGCACCACCGTCTAAAAGTAAATTGGCTCTTTTCGTGGTTTGTTTGTATTTTTCTAACACATCTGTTTCTTTTTAAAATGTTTTATTTAAATCCAATTAGCCAGCACATGGAGCACATCATTCGTTTCAGGTGTAGAGCTTAATACCTGGTCGGTGGCGTGTAACACCCAGTGCTCTGCGCGCCACCGGCCTCCTGCGTGCCCGTCCCCATCCCCATCCCGCCTCCCCTCCAGCTGGGGGCCTCTCAGGGCCTGTCGTCCTCTCTGATGACCGCCGTCCCTTTGCCCTCCCTTTCCGCCACGCTCCTCTGCGCTGCTTCCCTGCTCCCGTGGGAGGAAACCCTGGGATCATTGTCTTTGACTCAGCCTCATCCCGGCCGGCTCCGTCCACGGGAGATGTGAATGGCAAGTATCCTCCCTTCTGATGTGAGATTGCCTCTTTGTAAGGAGCACAAGGGCCTTCCTAGGTGGGCTCAGATCCCCTCCCCGCTGCAGAAGCAGGAATTTGGAGAGGAAGTGAGGCCCCTCACTCCCACTGGACAGGAGAGCAGGTCCCCCCTTGGCAGTGGGGCTGCCGCACGTCTGCCTCGGTGCTAATACCCAAGGGAATGGGCGGCTTGAGGTCGGCACAGGACCTGTGGTCACTCTGGATGTTTCTGCACGTGGGCACACCTACCGCGGGTCAGTTCCATCATCGGACAGGGCTCAGACTTAACTCCTGGCCTCTGAACAGTGTGTGTCCTGTTGCCTTGTTTAAAGCCAACTTTAAACTTAAATGCATATGGGGCGGGGATCATGTTTTTCCCTATTGGACAGTCTAAAAAACCGGGCATGGAGACAAAGAACCCTTGTTCCCTGAACCAGGATCTGAGGAAAGACGCCATACCCAGAAAAGGACTCTGGAATACACTGTCCCTTTTATTGAGGTTGACACAGCCCCACAGAGGTGTGGAAACAGATAAATAACAGCCAAGGGCTCCACACAACCTGTGGGGCCTCCCAATGTTGTCAAGTCCCCCCAGGGGCTTGATCCTTCCACCTAACCCATTCCAGATCAACTAGCCCAAAATCCATCTGTGCTTTAACCTCCTTTCCCCCCTCCTCAGAGAAGACATTTTCCTTAGTCCTCAGTTCCTGAAAGTTTCTGCCTTTAATTCTTTATTTTTAAAAATATTTTGTTTGTTTATTTGAAAGACAGAGATCACAAGTAGACAGAGAGGCAGGCAGAGAAAGAAGGGGAAACAGGCTCCCCGCTGAGCAGAAAACCCGATGTGGGGCTCGATCCCAGGACCTCGGGATCATGACCTGAGCCAAAGGCAGAGGCTTTAACCCACTGAGCCACCCAGGCGCCCCTCTGCCTTTAATTCTTGTGAGCTGGCTTTTCACCTGGATGTTGAAGAACACCCATTTGAGAAGCAGCTTGCCAGCTTTTTCTTCACAGTCAAGCTGTAATTCTGGATCCCGAGCTTACACTTGAAAGGACCCTCAGTCCTGAAACTGCATGATTTAGGCCCAAGAGATTAAACCCGTAAACCAGACAATAATCCCTGCTCTCAGAGAGCTTACCTATATTCTAATAAATATAAACAAATACAAATTTTAAATATAGCATTTTAGGAAGCGATAATTGCTTTGGAAAAAAGTAAAACAGAGGTAGAAGAAAACCAAGAAGGCTGATAGAGACATGAGGACCCAGAGGAACCCAAAACCAGAACAGTTCCCTGGGTAGTGTGGTCTTCTGACCTGAATGCCACCGCGCCCCTCATGCCCAGCTCCTACGCTGTGACCAAGAGCGCCTTCTATGTCTGCCTCTCTTCTTTTGAGCCTTCTGTTCCTCTCTCTCCTTCCACTACTAAAAACCATGCCTTTTTATCCTTCAGATTCTCCTGGTTTTCTGAGGTCCAGCTCAAGCTTAGCCTTTTCATGGCCCCCTGAGGTTTAGGAGCTTTCTTCTCTGAGTGCCATAGAAACATTAAGCCATGTAAGTGGTAACTGGTCTTATCTTGTCTTTTGCAGCATTCTCCGCAGATTGAGAGCTGTGACAAAGGAGGCTGACAGCATGTGGCTTTGAATCTAGGACGCCAGCATTCATACCAGGCAATCCGACCAGCAAGATTCTGTGCAATTTGGTGAGAGCTGATTCCTGGTTCCGGGAAGTTCCAGGAAGCTACAGCTTTTTGTTCCTGAGCCATCAGACACTCCCCCTACCTGTTCTCTCAGTGGAAACTTTACTAGTTTTTTTTTTTACTAGTTATGAATTTGCTTGGTTTTCTCTCCCATCCCTTCTCTCTCATCCAAATGTCTATTTCCCCCATCTCCCTCCTATTGAAGGAGAATTCGTGGCAATTCTTGCCCAATACACCTGCCCACCATGGCCTCTCACATGCTCTGAGATCCTGTTTTATTCATTACCCAGAAATTCTTGTTTATTCTCTTAAACTGTTGGTTTCCTTTTCTTAGCACGCAATCACGCAATCAAGTTGAAGTCTTCGCCATTAAAAATAGGAAAAAATCTTGATAAGTCTTTTTCTTTTATTTTTTAAAGATTTTATTTATTTATTTGTCAGAGAGAGAGAGGCAGCTAGAGGCAGAGGGAGAAGCAGGCTCCCCGCTGAGCAAGGACCCTGATTCGGGACTCAATCCCAGGGCGCTGGGATCATGACCTGAGCCGAAGGCAGCGGCCCAACCAACTGAGCCACCCAGGCATCCCGATAATTCTTTTTCAAGTTACTACCAAAACCATTACAGATGGGGGAAAAAATGAGTTAGAATAAAGACTTTCAACCAGTTTGCCTACAGTTTTTGTTTATTTGTTTGTTTTCATGTCAAGGATTCCATTATTACTCTTATTTGTTTATTTACTTAAAAACATTTTTTTAGCGGTGTGTGGGTGGCTCGGTTGCTAAGTGTCTGCCTTCGGCTCAGGTCATGATCCCAGGAGTCTGGGATCAAGCCCCGTTGCTGTCTCTCTCTCTCTCTCTCTCTCTCTCTCTGTGTCAAATAAATAAATCTTTTTAAAAAATTTCCTTTAAAATTTTTTTAAAGATTTTTAAAAAAAATTTTTAAAGGATTTTATTTATTTATTTGAGAGAGAATGAGTGAGAGAGAGCATGAGAGAGGAGAAGGTCAGAGGGAGAAGCGGACTCCCCAAGGAGCTGGGAGTCCGATGCGGGACTCGATCCTGGAAGTCCGGGATCATGACCTGAGCCAAAGGCAGTTTCTCAACCAACTGAACCCCCCAGGCGCCCAAGATTTTTATTTTTAAGTAATCTCCCCACCCAACATGGGTCTTGAACTTTTAGATCAAGATTCTCATGCTCTATCAACTGAACCAGCCAGGCACGCCAGGTTACCTAGAGTTTAAGTATCAGTTCTGTTGCTGCTAACTGTGGGTTCAGACAACTTACTTAACCACTCTGTGCCTCGGTTCCCTCATCTGTAAAAATAGAGATAATAATAACTGTCATGGTGTAGAGTTGAAGGATTAAATCAATTCATTTTTCTGAACCACTTAGGACAGTGCCTGACACATTACCAATGCTTTGGAAATGTCTGCTCATTGAAAGAAATGATATTAAAAATTAGCTATTATTATTTCTCTCATTTTCTTGGTTCTGTTCCTTCTTCAAAACCATCCAATCTGTCCATTGTATTTCATCACCAAACTTCTCAAAAGGGTGGTTAACACTGCAGACGCTCCATTAACTGACTCTGTTTCCTCGTGTCTCTTTCACTCCTCAACCTACTACTGAAACCACCCTCTTCAAGCTTGCCAGGGGCCTATTAAACTGCTAACACAAAGTCTCTTTTCATTCGTTTGACTTCAGGAGTCTGACTTGGAATTTTCCCCTCCCTTTGGTTTTCCTGCCAATCCCCTTCTCCCCAGCCATTTCCTCTCCATGTACTCCGTGTAGACCTTCCCAAGGGTGCTTCTTAGCCTCTTCTCATGCTATACCATCTCCCTGGTGGTGAAATCCCTGCTCCCGTCTTCAATTATTGCCTACATGCCATTGACCTGCACACTTATTAGGCCTGACGTTTTCCCCTGAGGACCAGCCCAAAAGTCTGACTGGCCCGACAGGTATCCTGTCAGATAGTCAATTACAACATGTAAATCTTCCCTCTCTCAGGTTTTGCTTCAAGTCTCTGTCTTGGCCCTCAAGCTAGAAACTTTAGTCTTTGTTGTTCTGTACTTGGATATGCCTTTGCATTTAACAAGTCAGTCATCACATCCCTTAGTTGATCTGCTCCTTACAAGGACCCGGAGAGCATTATTTGATTAGGTGATTCAGTAAGTCTTTATTTGGATGAATCTTATTTTCCCACATTGACAAAATATGCCAATCCTTTTAAGAAAAGATGATATAACTTCTTTTTAAAAAGGAAAAAGAAAAACGAGGCTCATAGAGATTTAGTAACTTGTCCAAGGTGTTAGAAGGGTCAAAAGAGATAGCATGTGTTATGGAAGCTTCAGAGACCGTAGAAGATCATGCAAATGCAAGGTTTTTGTAATTACTAATAAATTATTAAATTATTGGTGATACAAAAAATTTGGTAAATGTCATAAAAGAAGTAGAGAGTATATAGAAATACAGAGGAGAGGGAAATCAGTTTAGCTAGGGCTGATAAAGATCTTGAAAGAAGAATAGGATTTTACAAGATGGACCCCCTTCTCCATCTCTCATTCTTGTCCTGCACTTTTGCATTTGTCTTGTGAACTTGAATGATCCTTCCTTAGCACTTCAACATAATGGCTGGAAGTTTCCTCCAAATGTGACAGACAGATCTGAAACACCTTTCATAAGGACATTTGAGTACAAAGTCAAAAGGTCACCTTCTTTTTTTTTCTATTTTTTAAATTTTTTTTTAATTTGAGAGAGAGAGAGACAATGAAAAAGAGCATGAGAGAGGAGAAGCAGACTCCCCGTGGAGCTGGGAGCCTGATATAGGACTCGATCCTGGTACTCCAGGATCCTGCTGAGCTGAAGGCACCTGCTCAACCTACTGAGCCACCCAGGCGCCCCAAAAGGTCACCTTCTTCAGGGGCAATAAGAAACCATCCAAGACTCTAAAAAAAAGCTCACACCACACTGCCTACCATTTGGGTAGCAAAAAACAGGGAACAGGGTAGACCAACGAACTGCAGAAGCCTCAACGGTATTTGGGCAAAGCCAAAGTAAGTGTTCCCAAATAGTGAAACCAGGGCCAACAACAAATTTCCCAGTGGATGGTATGATGATAATTAGCTCAGGCTCGGGTCCCTGAAGGATGCTGTTTGGGAATCACCTTGCATGCTGCAGCCTATGTGACATAGAATGGGTCTTATAGAAATCTTGGGATATATTTTTAGGAAATCCACAGCCATTAAACTGGCCAGCTTTGAGAAAAGAAGGAATGGAATAGGGCTATTTAGTCCACTGATGTCAATCACTTTATTTCCCATAAGTCCAAGTTGAGATTTAGTCAGATTGAGCTGAAACAGGTCCTTGCAGACTTCTTGGGGTACAATAAGCCAGGATATTGTCCAACTTCAGGAAGAAGAAGATAGATTGGTGGGGTGCCTGGGTGGCTCAGTGGGTTAAAGCCTCTGCCTTCGGCTCAGATCATGATCCCAGGGTCCTGGGATTGAGCCCCACATCGGGCCCTCAGCTCAGTAGGGAGCCTGCTTCCCCCCCCCCCTCTGTCTGCCTTTCTGCCTACTTGGATCTTTGTCTGCCAAATAAATAAATAATAATTAAAATAAATAATAATTTTAGAAAAGGAAGATAGATTGGATGACTTCTGTACTCTGCAGCAGCCATTACCTACATCTGAAAAGATCAGCCCTTCTTCTGAAGCTCAGTGTCCCCAGACCCACAATGGGGACTACCATCACAATGGCACACGTTGTGTGAAACACACAGTTTCAATTCTGACTCTTTTTTGGAGATAGCAAGACAGAAGAACTTAATTCTCTATCAAAAGTAAGTGAAGAATGTATGGGTTAAATTTCAGTTTGGTGGTCTTCTAAACGACCAGAGGCAAAGTCTAGCAGTTGCCAATCTGATAGGGCCTAGAGGGGATGCGCTCACAGACTCGGTCTCTGCCTCCCATTTTCCAGGTGCCACACCATCACTAGCCATGCCTGACCATCATTCCGCTGATTGAGTCTGTCTTAATTTGCAAGTCTCCTTTCCCCAGACTAGCAAAATGGATTTATTGCCAATTCTTTTAAGGAACTGTTGTAAGGCTTCATGAGATTTTCCTTGCACAGGGCTTGAGTAGAATGCTGAACAGAGTTCAGTCATTATGTAACCCAGCTGATGTTTCCTTTCATAGTTAACTCATGAGCCGTGATGTGAGAGCTAGGCCTGAAATTGGAAGAGCTGTGGAGCTATCCAGCCATAAGAGCCAGTGGGTGTGCCTTTACCTAAAAATGTGGGCACAGACGTAGATCTTGCCAGTCTGCTCTGACAGTTATGAATAAGCTAGATCACATTTAAGTTCAGATCACAGAGAGGTCCTATTCCCAGTGGGCAGGGAAGAGGCCTTCAGATGGTGTCCAGTCAATGACCTAACCTGGGAAGCTCTCTCCCAAGACAGTGGAAAACACTAGAAGGAACAGAGCTGATCCCAGCTCCCTAGGAACTTCACAGTCTGTTGAAGATGTAAGAAAGCTTCGTTGAACAAATTGAAGTGTTTCAATTAAAATGTGTGGAGAGGCATCTTCAAGGCCCCTAAGTCTGCCATGTGGGTTGCCGTAGATGTAAGGGACAGGGAGTGGAGAGAGAGAACTGAGTCACTAATTGGGGATAATTTATTTGAGTCTCTGGGTTTAGGGATTTAAAGATCCATGCTCTTTGTGTAGGACCTGCTGATGCCAGCAGTTTTTCTCTAGTGTCCCCCACTACCTGCTTCCTTGAGCCCTAACTCCCTTTCCCCGCCCCACCTCTAAGGAACACTAACCTGGGAAAGAACTCCTAAAACTTCTGGGCAGCTAGGGAGGAGGAGGGGCAGATGGAAACAGCCTCATCTCTACAGCCAGAGGGGGCTACAAGAGAGGAACCTACAGCAAGGTACAGCTAGAAAAAGACAAATACTTATCTAAAACCTTTTTCCCACTTGCTTCTGGGTGAAAAGGAAAACTTAGCCCATGATATCAAAACTATCATCACTCATGGGGTGCCTGGGTGACTCAGTTGGTTAAATGCCTGCCTGAGATCAAGCCCCACATCAGGCTCTCTGGTCAGTGGGAAGCCTGCTTCTCCCTCTCCTTTTGCCCCTCTCCCCTGCTCATACTCTGTCTCTCCCCTTCCCTAAGATAAATAAATAAATAAATAAAAACCTTAAAATACAACAAAAAAACCCCAATGATCACTCTTAACTGTAGGGAGGATAACTGACCAACAACCCCAGCTGCTGACCCTCCCAATTCCCCACCACGTTCACACTGAGGCCTACAGCTGCAGGTAGCCACTGGAGAAGCACAGGAGTGTTGAGATGGGCCCATTCCTGCAACATGTGTGACTCTTGTAATAGGTGGTTCTGGCACAAGGACACCCCATCAGCTTAGCAAAACCTTTCATGGAACTGTGTTGCAGTCCAGTTGTCAGATCTATATCATGGCCTGAGAGCTCTCCTGCACCTCCCCCTTTATCCATCATAGGCATTGCCACCAATAAATTTCTTATACACACAGCAATATACTCTCCTCATTAACAAGAATAGATCTATTGCATTCCCTGTGGGGGGTCCTGTACCAAGGTTGAGAGAGAGTGGAGGCGTACAGAGAGGTGCACAGGCCACAGACACTACTGGAATAGGTGACATGAATCCTTGTGAACAACAACAAGAAGTATGTGCTTCTAACACAACACCATCACCATTTATATATAGGACTGTTTCCCTGTCGGGTTCTCAATGGGACCAGTGTTCCTTAAACTGTGAGTTGAGACTCATTAGGAAGCTGTAAAACCACAGCGGTGGATCACAACCAGCATCATTTAAAATAGAAGATATGAGAGGGCAGCACGCATAGATACTGTATTGTGAAATGTGTGTGTGTGTATACAGACACAAATACACAATTGTGTGGTGGATTTTGATGTAAAACATATTTCTTACATCAAGACATTTTGAAAGTGGCTAAAGGAAACCATGAGCTTCCTGAGAAGAGCGACAGTGTCCTTTTTTAGGGTGATATCCCTAGTGCCTAGAGCATTACCTAACTATATGTAGGGACTCAATAAATATTTGTTGACTGTGTGTGCTTTTAATGGCTAATTTTATATGTCAGCTTGAATGGACTAAGGGACGCCAGACGGTGGGTAAAAACATTTCCAGGTATGTCTGTGAGGGTGTTTCCAAAAGTTTTTAGCATTTGAATCAGTGGACTGAGTAAAGATCTCCATTGCTACAGTGGGTGGGCATCGTCCAATCCATTAAGAGTTTGAATAAAACTAAAAGGATGGGGGGGTGTTGTGAATTTGGTCTCTGCTTGAGCTGGACATCCATTTTCTCTTGCCCTCAGACACTGGGACCTCTGGCTCTTAGGCCTTCATACTCAAACCTGGACCTATACCATCAGCTCCTTTGGTTCACAGGTCTTTGGGTTTGGACTAGGGCTCCCCCAAGGACTTTCCAACTTGTAGATGGAAGACTGTGGGCTCTCTTGGCTTCTGTAATCACATGAACCAGTCCCTCATAATAAATCTCATATACTTATTTATATCCATGTATATGCTACTGGTGCTGTTGCTCTAGAAAAGCAGAATAAGAAAAAAGAGTCTTTTAACAGAGGTGAGGAAACCCAAGTTCAACCTTGGGGAAAAAAATTTAGAAAAATGGAAAGGAACAGAAGGAAAATTCAAGAGGTATGACATTAGCAGGGAATCAAAGGTCAGGATGCTCATGATATGTTAGGGAGGTTGAGTAGACCAGTTATGTTGGCTTAATGTCCATTGGCATGGAAAGAAATTTAGGGAGGAAGACGAACTTGGCCATAAGTTGATGTCAAATGGCCAACACACTTCTCTAAGCATGATTTTCTGCGGTGATAAGATAATAATGATAATGAAAAAAATCATACCAAGCACTTACAAAGGCATCTTTCAAAGGTCTCAAATCATGTTAATAAGCTGCATTATTCATCTTCTTGATAATTTTATGAGGCAGGCAGGGGAAGCTATCATCTCCATTATATAGGTAGGAAAACCAAAATAGAAGGAGTCATAGAGTCTTAATTCTACAACCCCGTGGTGAACGAGCTGGAGTTCTTGGTCTGAAATGCAGTATCCATCTCAGCTATCTCTTCTAGAGCCAATATTTGTGTGTCCCAATTCCCATTCTTTGTAAGTTTGTTGATGTTTATCACTTCCAGGAAACTAACTGGATTTTAAACTTCTTTACCTTTTTTCTTGGTAAGATGGACCAGTTATATCTTCTCCTTTAGTGTTAACACAAATATTTCTTACAACGCCTGAGATGAAATCTTTGTGTCTAGTTTAATGTAGGTTCATTCTATTTTTCTACTGGAAACTTCTGCCTTCAGATTCCATCAATTCTTCTCTCTTTGTGTTATTCCTCCCTCCACCACACACACCAGTAAGACATGATATATAACCCCAGATGCTGGTTACCAAATCTAGTGGAGGCAACTGATGGATCCCAAACCTCCTCAACTTCTGGTTATTGCCCTTTGTTCTTCATGGCCCACTGTAACACACTCACTCCTGCCCAAGACCTCCCTCGAGACAATTTTACTTACCCTG
>PISX010028267.1:0-21803 GCA_004024625.1 Mellivora capensis
GTAGGCTTGGTCACAATTATCAGTATGAGATTGGAGGAAAGGAAGTAGATAGTTGTCACCAACGTGGAAGTTTTGTTATGTGGGTCTGGCAGGCAGTCAAGAGATGGAAAGAAATCTGTATATGTAAAGAAAAACATTCATGAACCTATTGTTGGCAAACTGAAATAGCCTGGAGATGCACTCTTTCCTCTTTCAAGGATAAGTTTTTAGAAAGAATAAATAAGGGGAGACAAGATGACAGAGAACTAGGAGGAGGCGCCCTTTCAACTTGTACCTTAAAGTGAGCTGATTACCTACCCAAGAACTCTGATCACCCATGAAATCAGCCTGAGATTAGAATTATACACGTCTGGATCTCTAAGGGGGTAGAAGACCAGTGGGCAGGTAAAGCAGAGTGGGAACGTTGGATTGATATCAGAAGATAAAAATAAAATAAAATAAAAGGGGGAGGGAGCCACCAGAAGTGACACATTGGAAAGTAATACCCCAATACGAGAGAGCCCTGTGACTGGGGACCAGCATTAACATGGAGTCTAGTTGAAAGCAATCAAAAAGAGCAAAGGATCATGGAGGGAAATTGTGGGAAACAGGGCAGTTAGGGACAGGGGCTTAAGTCCCCGGATGAAGGACAACCACCCCTGGTGGTGAGCCAGAGAGAGTGCGGTGACAAAACCAGGTCTTGGTCCCTGAGCCACCAGCACGCCTGAGAGCGCCTGGGTGGCTGCTCCCATGAGGGTCTGGGAGCCTAGCCAGCTGGCAGAACCAGAGCCTTTTTGCACTCTCCATGCATGTGCCGCACCATGCTATCAGAGTCTGAGTCGTGCCCCACACCCTCCCCTGAGAGAAGTGCGTGCAGGCGCCAGCCTGGCACTCTCAGGCCCAGAAAGTCTGAACACTCCCAGCCCGGGCCAGCGGGAAAATTTCAGTATGATATCACTACTTGGGACCTCTCTGACATTCTGGAGCTGCCCAGACAGCTGCCGCTATCATGGTTTTGGGTACAAGCAGGAGTTCCTGCGTCCCAAGGGACCGTGATTGGGAACATGCTCTGCCAGCGGCCATGGGGGAATTTACATGCTCTGGAGCACCCAGAGGGGGGCTGACTGAGGTCTCTCTCTGAGAGGGAGGTCTGGGTGTATTTTGCTTTCTTCTAAACCTCTAAAAACCATCAAAAGCTGTCAAGATGAGAGAAAACAAATGAACAAACAAACAAAATACCTCCAGAGAACAAAAGCCTGAAAAACCGGTGTCCTCAGAGCCCACCACCTTGAGGGGAGAGGAGAACTTAACTCAGGTAACACTGCCTGAAAACCCCCTCGGCAGACCCCTCCCCCAGAAAGCCAACCCGGGGGGGGGGGGAAGACAAGAAAACAACCACCACTACTGCATAGATACAACTTTTATTTTTAATTTTTTAATTTGTTCCCACTATTCTGGTTCACTTTTTATATAGATAATTTTTTAGCCTATTTAGCATCAGAGGGGGATGTCCAGTACATCAAGTTCCATAAAGACCTTTTTTTAAAATATTTTATTTATTTATTTGACAGACAGAAATTACAAGTAGGCAGAGAGGCAAGCAGAGAGAGAGGAGGAAGCAGGCTCCCTGCTGAGCAGAAAGCCTGATGTGGGGCTAGATCCCAGGACCCTGGAATCATGACCTGAGCCAAAGGCAGAGGCTTTAACACACTGAGCCACCCAGGCGCCCCCCATAATAACCTTTTAACCTGAACTTTTTGATACATATACCCGTGTTTTTATTTTTCTTTTCTATTTTTTTATTTTTTTAATTTAATTTTAGTTTAGTTTAGTTTATTCTTTTTTATTTTTATTTTTTAATATTCATATACAGTTAAATATCAAGGCAACCCCCTTTCCCCAGTCAGTGCTACCCCTATAGGTAAACCGATTTTTAATCCCCCTTTTTTAAGGAAAGTTGTGTCCTTTAACAAAGATATCAAGATACATCCCGGAAGAATCAAAATAATCTTCCTCACCCACACTGAGAATTTATAACCACTCTCCCATCTTTTTCTCCCACCAGTGTTTCTGTGTATTTGTGCTTGTCCTGGTAGTATATAAATCTTATACTTGGGGTTCTTTTTGATGAGTTTCTTTTTTTGTAATATATATATATATATTCTCTTGTCATCGACTTTTATCAGTCTTTTTGTTTGTCAATTTTTGTTTGTATACTTCATAAATCTTACCGTGGGGCCAATTTGGGTTGGGCCTTCTCTTTTATTTTATATTTATATTTATTTATTTATAAATTTATTTATAAATTTATAAATAAAAAATATTTATATTTTATTTTTTTCCTGTCTCTCTCTCTCTCTCTCTCTCTCTCTCTCTCTTTTTACTTTTTTCTCTCTTTCTTTCTTCTTTCATTTGGGTGGGGACTCTTGATTGCTCAGAAGCATTCCAGGGTGCACCTTGACTGCACCAGGGTCGATACATCTGGCTACATCTGTTCAGCCATCTCTCACCAAAATGACTAGGAGGAGGAATGCCCAACAGAAGAAAAATTCAGAGGCTGGGTCTTCTGCAACAGAGCTAATGGATATCAACATAGACAATATGTCAGAAAGGGAATTCAGGCTAACAATTATCCAGGCGATAGCTAGGTTGGAGAAAGCCCTGGATGACAAAATGGAATTGATTAGGGCAGAACTAAAAGCAGCCAGGGATTATGTTCACAATGTTAGGACAGAACTGAAAGCCTCCAGGTATGATGTTCACAATACTCTCAATGAGTTCCAATCTAATCTAAATTTGCTAAAGGCTAGGGTAACTGAGACAGAAGATAGAATTAGTGATCTGGAGGACAAACAGATAGAGAGAAAGGATCAGGAGGAAGCCTGCAACACACAGCTTGAAATAAGTCAAGCAGAGAGTGTCAATTATCATATGGTTTCACTTATTTGTGACACATAATGAATAACATGGAGGACATGAGGAGATGGAGTGGAGAAGGGAATTGAGGAAAATTGGAAGTGGGGATGAACCATGAGAGACTATAGACTCTGAAAAACAATCTGAGGGTTTTGAAGGGGTGGGGGTTGGGAGGTTGGGGAAACCAGGTGTTGGGTATTATGGAGGGCACATATTGCATGGAGCACTGGGTGTGGTGCATGAACAATGAATTGTGTTATGCTGAAAAGAATTAAATAAAAAAATTTAAAAAAAGAAAGAATAAATAATAGATAAATTAACAGCAATACCAGAATGAGACTAGTGAGGCCCCTAGGATACAAAATTTAAGGGGCCACTCACCTGCAGGGTTATGAAGGTTCATGGGTGAGGCTTGTGCAAACCTAGGCGTGTATGTCTTTTGACATATTGTGCTCTGGATGCACCAATTGTCTCACCTTAGTAATGGTTCTGGTGTTTATACTAAGTCAAAAACAATTATTTTTTCTTTTCCCAGATGATGTGGCTATTGTTCAGTTTCAGGACAAACAAATCTTTTGAAAAATTGTAATGAATGAGTAATAAAAAGAAAAAAAATCTGGACACTAATGACCCATTTTGTGATGACAAATTTCCCACCCTTTGCTCCAAAAAATCAATTTTTGTTTTGTATTTATAGATTTTCAATTATACTTCCAAACTCTGATACAATTTCACTTTCTTGGTTTACATATTTATTCATTCCAAGGTATTTATTGAGTTCCTACCTAATGTGTCATTGTGCTAGGCAATTGATTCTATATTGGTGAATAAAACAGAAAAGGTGACTGCAATTTTGGTGTAGATAAGTGGGAGAGAAAAAGCCACTTAATATGTACATAACTAAATGAATAAGTACTTATCATTGCAGTAAGGACAATAAAAGAAAGAAACACGATGCAGGAATTTCTACAATTATTGGCTTATATTAGAGAACACTGCTGAGGATCACCTCCAAGACTTTTGGTGATGCATGTGGTTGAGGAGAATTCCTGCCAGAAGTCTTAAGACATTTAAGAAAGTAAATTATATAACATCTTTTTTTCAACATTAAAGATAAAATTGAAATAATTCATGCATGCCTTAAAAATAGGAAGACTTTTTTAAAGTATGTAGAATAAAATCAAAATACAGTTGGTCATACCACAAAGATACTACTAATACAGTTATTTCTTTCTTTCTAGTTTTGTCTCATGTCACACTTTAGTAAAATTCATATTACTCCTTGACTACTCTTCCTCTACTCTTGTCTTTTTTCTTTCTCTTCCTTCTCTTATTCTGCCTTTTTATTCTTACATATTTAGGATTGATATAATTTTAACATCTTCTCATTTGAAGCTACTCTTGGAGGGGAGTCTGGGTGGCTCAGTTGTTGAGTTTCAGCACAGGTCTTTTTCTTTTGGGTCCTGGGATTCTGCTCAGAGTTCAACTCTGTGCTCAGCAGGCAGTCTGCTTGAAGAGTCTCTGCCTCTGCCCAACACCCCCCCCACACACACACCATCTAATAAAAATTATTTAAAAAGAAGAAAAATAAGAAAAACCTGAAAAAATAAATAAAAGGCTACAAAATAAAAATACAAAGAATGCTACTTAGTGTTTTGCCTAAGCTCTGAAGCTTTGCAGCCCTCTATTATCAGTAAACTTTAGAGGAGTGAGTTGTTTGTGATGGTCTTCTAGGGGAGGGATCTCTTGCTGTGATCCTCAAGTGGACTCCAACTGGTGCAAACGCAGCTCTCCTAACCAGCAGACAGGCCTCCGGGTAAGCAGCTTTGGATTCCAGTATGTGGCACTGTTTTACTCCCTGAAGTCTTGCAGCACCAATGGGTGAGATGAGTGTCGCTGCACCCTGCTCCTTACCCAGGAGCTGGAAATTTGCACCCCAGCTCTTCAGTGAGTACTCACAGGAGAAAAACCATCCACCAGTCATAACTCCTTGCTTTCTGCAGAACTCTGTGTTCTCACTGCTAGTGTCAAGGCATTTTTATCTCAGGAATGTGACTCAGTTCTAACTCCAATATTTTTGTTTTTAAAGATTTTATTTATCTAACTGAGAGAGAGAGAGTGAGAGTGAGATTGAGAGAGAGAATGATATGGGAGAAGGTCAGAGAGAGAAGCAGACTCCCCATGGAGCTAGGAGCCTGATGTGGGACACGATCCAGACATTCTGGGATCATGACCTGAGCTGAAGGCAGTTACATAAACAACTGAGTCACCCAGGTGGCCCCAATTCCAGTTTCTATGGGTTCCAGTGGCACAGACCCACACCATACCTGCTGGGTGTTTGAGGTCTTGCCCATATATATATATATATATATATATATATATATATATATATATGTATGTATTTTGCTGGACCCCTCTAAGGAAAGTGAACACCCAACAATGCTGTGATTTGGAGTATAGAGCTACACAGAGAAGAAAGCCAGGACCTAGCTTCGTGGTTTTGAGCCATTTTACCCTAACTGATGTCTGGGAACTCTGAAGCATCTGGGCCCCACCTGTTCTTCTTGTGACCGTCAGGATCCTGAGATCATACGGTCAAACCTGGGATTCCACCCCACTTCACCACTTAAACACTTTTACGCCATAAATGTCCCCCATAGTAGTCTACTCCTAAGTGTTTCAATCAAGCACTTCATTGTCACTATAAACGTTGCAGTAGGCTCCTTTAGGTAGGTGCCTCCCCTCTGCTGTATCCACAGTCATATCCCCCACACAACTTATTTCACCCATGCCACTCGAGTTCTGAAGCTGCCACAGGCTCCACAGTGAGAGCTAGAGGTTGATCTTAAGGTGGTTCAAGATCTTCTTCTGGAGCTGGTGCTGTAATTCCAAGAAAAGAAAGTATCATCACCATGATTGACTTTTCATGTCCCTCCTAAATAAAGGAAAATTCTCCCACCACCGAATGTTCTCTGAGTCCATGAAGCAATCCCTGAATGGTCCCCACTGGTGGCACATCTTGGGCAGAGTGATCTGAGAGTACTCATTACTCCTACCAGTTGATGGAGACTTGTTCTGTGTGACCTAAGCTATTCCATCCACCGGTCTATATCAGCCACACCCTGCCCTCCTCACTTCAGCATCTCTCCTACCTCTGCTGCTCCCCTCCTGCTTGTGCTTTTTACCCTCTAATAAAGAAATAAAATCATGAAAAAAATAAATAAAAGACTGAGCATAAAATTGCACTCTTAGGCCTTCAAGACCTGACTGGAAACACCCTCCTGTGTGTATTTCTTTGTCATCTTTCCTCTTTTGCTAATGGCTTCAGAGGTGCATGACAACCCAGGGAGTTAGAAGGCCCATGGTGGAGGGACTCTGCATTCCTGAAAGACCACATAAAGGATTTCAGTCTCCAAATCTTAAGATGCCCCCAGCATGGTCATGGGGGGAAATCTGTGGTGACACATTACCAATTTGGGGAGTTACTTTTGTAATTTAGCACAATGTAAGATACCAAAACATGTTGAAATCACCAAGTTAACTTCAAGAGTTATCAGCCAAAAAACTTTAAAAATGACCAAAGAGGGACCTGGCTTCCTCAGTCAGTAGGATATTTGATCTCTGGGTTATGAGTTTGAGCCCCACATCAGGCATAGTTTACTTACAAAACAAAAACAAACAAGAAAGAAAGAAAGAAAGAAAGAAAGAAAGAAAGAAAGAAAGAAAGAAAGAAAGAAAGAAAAGGACTTACATCTGAACAAAATCAATGAGGCTTAAACCATGGAGCTGGTCAGTGTTGAGATGGATCCTGCCTCCCATTTATTCAGCCACTGGGCACTGCACACTCAGGGTGTGCCAGTGCTTATCAGCCAACCACGTTCTCCGTCTAAGAACTCAGGGACTAGAGAAGAAGATGGACAAACAAGAAACAAAAATGAGAACGAGAAGAGCAATTGTTCCATATAAAAAGATCCAGGGACTACAATTAAGTCCTGAGCTCCACCAGGTGAGGGATATGACAAGGCTATCCTGAGATGACATTGAGAATTCTTGTGGTAGGAAAAGAAGGAGACAGCCCTGCACAAATCTGAGTGTATTCAGCCTGGCATAGGGCACCATGGAGCAGAGCATTAGAGGCAGAATTTGATGTTCCCAGAGTGGAGGTTAGAAAGGAGGTCAGCGTGGCCAGAGGAAGCTGAGGAAGAGAGCAGAGAGGGAGGGTAGGTGAGCCAGGGCCGGGGGCAGTTTGACAGTATCAGTGCCCTTCCCCTAGTGCTGTGTGACCACATTTCTACAAACCCAGTGGCTGAAAATTCAAACACTGTCTCCCGGTCTCAGGGGATCAGGAATCCAGCAGTGCTTAGCTGGGGGCTCCTTCCAGAGTCTCTCATTAGGTTGGAGCTCTTGACAATACCAAGGGAGTACCTGCTTCACTGATAACCTGAGCTCACTTAGGGGCATTGGCCAGATACAGCACATCTCAAAAACCTGAGTTTTTCTGTCTGTTGTTGACCAACTGTGCTAGGCCACATGCATATGTCTGTGTCATGGTTCAACCTAAGGGCTTGTACTCCAGAATGAGGATCTGATAGAGAACATGGGTCAGAGTCAACATGGGGCTGGGCAATGAGCTTTTATAACTAAATCTCAGCAGGGACTTTGGGTCATGTTGCCATTTTCTGTGGAATGGAAGTGAATCACTAAATCCAGACCACACTCAGCAGAGGGGGTTACACAAGGATATATTTAGAGGATTTGGGGAATCATCGGTACCCCTGAGGGGATAAGGTGATGATCTCTGCAGGGCCCGTGCCTTGCCCAGATTCAGACTGGTAGGAAGGCTTACCAGGCATGAATCCAGTTCTTTGAGTATCTTCAAAGGTGGGGTCCTGGTGCACCTAGACATTCACAGGGGGCTCTGGAAAAGGTTGTCTAGGAAGGAGTTGCTATAGACATGGAAATGGTATCAGGCTTAGGGTGATCACTGATATCCTGGAAAGGAGACATTTCCCCGTGTTGTTGTCTGAGGAGGACCCCACGTTATGGCAACCCACAGAATGGACACATATCTACATCAAACCCATTGGAAAGCAGGTAATGGTTTGCATCCCAGGACAGGCAGTCTCTAAGGTTAAGCATACATTTTGACCATCAAGGGCCAAGGTTCCAATTACTTCTTTAAGGTTTGCATTGAAAATTAGAAGCCTAAGATCTTGTGAAGCTATTACCCACCCGTTGTAGGTGGGGCTGTCGTCTTCTGGGACTCCAGAATGTGAGCACTGATGAACACATGTGTGCCCACAGGAGAATGTGTTCATGTGCACACAAAATCACACAAACCAGTAGGGACTGTGGGGTGAGGTCTGACTAGTAGCAGATTCAAAGAAGATGATAGGAGGAAGAAAATTTGGCTGGAGGTATTTCCTACATGTGACACCACTCTCCTAACATCATAGATATTATCCAACCCATGCCTGTGGGTATCTGGTAGAAGGACAAGTTAGAATCATCTGTATTTTACAGAGAAGACCATCCCTGTCAGTCACAATGGCTTATCTAGTGTCAAAAACAGGTAAGAATAGAGAGTTGTGTCTGAAACCAGATGTGTTTCCAAGCTGGGGCCCTGGATGCACCCAGATCTTCCCTGGGGCCCTGTGGAGAGGGGTGTGTTGGTGTCACTGTGTACAGATGTGGCCTCGCATGCAGAAAAAGGGATGTGGAGGTGGCAAACCAGAGCAGTTTTTGCTTAGGTATCAAACCAGGAGTGGACTCCAGTAGGGGATCCCAGGCAGTGATGTCACTTCCTTGACCACAGACTGCAACAGAACTTGGAACCCCTGCAACCAGGCACCCACATTCTAGTGTAGTCCAGTATCAGAGTTACTTCGCTAGAGACATCTGATACGGAAAGTTGTTCTCTTGCTGTTTGCCTATTTTCCAGGGTTCTGGTTTCCAGAAGCCCCAGGGGAATAGCTTTTTCACATGCTTCAGACATTGGCCCAAAGCCTCGCCCCAAATACCTCAGGGCATTTGGCAGGAGGTGCCAAAAGTACTTCATATTGAGACTAGGTGATGCCCACACCTATGAACCATCCAAGGGCAGCCCCTTCCCTTCCTCTTGAATTTTAGGGAAAGAGAAATATGTGGGGATTCCCAACCATGGGCTGTAGTAGTTTGAGCACAGTGGATACCCTGGTGATCCCTTCTTGTTCACACTAATGTCATGGTGGACAGGGTGGAAAGAGGAATCCTGAGGTGCCTTTTACCTGTGCCTAACCCATCCAAGATCCTGAAGCTGTGCCATGTTTATCTCCTTGATGGAGGTGTGTGCATACCAGGGTGTGGTGTGACTGGAATGGAGTGCCCTTGGTCTGAAGACCAGGAAAGGCATCCTGACAGGGTTCTGAGGCCTCCTGCCTGGCTGCCGGGGACTGTCTTTACAGACCTCTAGAAAGGAAATGGGGCATGAGCTGCATGATGAGATCCCCTGCTCTACCTCCTTGAAGGACAAGAAGGTAACCCTACACTGCCAACAGAGTCCAGCACTGGTTCGAGATGAGTGTGGGTGTTGTGAAGATCCCACTCAAGAGCGCCAATGCAGTACGAAGGGCTGCACTTCCTAAAAGCCAGCCTGGGCTCCTAGAGTCCTCTACTCATATGCATCTCCATCCCATCGCTTCCCCAAACTTGCCCTCATGGTCCTGCCTGTGCCTTGGATAGAAGCAGAGTCATTATCTACTTATTTATAACAATATCATTAAAGAGACTTTAAACCATGTCTCAACTCATTTATCTAGAATTCTTTTGCACTGTGTTATGCATTTGCCCAACTTGTGATCCCAGGTGTCCCCATTGGCCCAACAGCTCTTCCCCAAGTTCTGCAAGTCTTGCAAATGATCATGGTGCATTGGGAGACTTTTATCCAAAGGGGCCTTCAGCCCATGGTACTATGTCTCTTGCTCTGCCCTTTTGTTTTGATGGAACACATCTTTGGGTTCCCTTCAGGGTCAGGATCAGGGGCCTCACTGCACTGCACTCCATTCCTGAAGGCCGGTCATTTATCACAGCCATTGAACCCTTTACTTATACAGGACATTGATGTGATCCCCTTCTGTTGCCAACGCACAGTGCTCCAACCTATATCCTTCATGCCCTAATATACTAAGCCCTCACCTAAAACATCTCTGTGTTCTCGTCTCAAGAATGGGATATGTTATCAAAAATCACAGGATTCATGCCATTCATGCAGGGTGGTGCTATCAGTACTTAGCTGACAAATTGACCTGAGATACTATCAGTTCAGACGACATTTACTTCAATTCTTTATATGGTTGCCAAGAACCTTATTTCTTTTTCCTTAAAGGTTTATTAATTGATTGGTTGATTGTTGCATTTGAGAGAGGGGCAGGGGGAGGGTGGGAGAAGCAGAGGGAGAGAGAGAATCCTCAAGTATACACTGCCTTTTGGGCAGAGCCCTACAAGAAGCACAGTTTCTGGGCATTGAGAATATGACCTGGAACAAAACCAAGAGCCTTATGACTAACCGAAGGAAACACTGAGTCACCTTATTCTTTTTAGGACTGTGGGCTCTCTGATCCCACCACTTGACATATGTCACTGAGATCTGGGGGGCCAGTCTGCCCTCAAACACCGAATTCTCCTGGTGGCTATAACATTGACCCATATCTCCTCTGATTCACCTCATGGTAAAAATGGCTCAATCAGAAAGAGAAATGAGACCCCCGTGCATTTACCAACCAAGTCAACACACTGGAGTCAGAAATAGAACACCTGGGACCTCCCTTCCTAAGAAGAGACCTAAACTCAGTCTACATGTTCCTGGGTAGACACTGAGCCTTTGCCACTACCCAAGAGGTGTTGGGCCTCCTATTTGCAAGGTGAGCACACTGCCCCTAACTGCCAAGCGTGAGTTAGCCAATGCCTGGTTGTGAGATTTGATATGTCTCCAAACTTCCCAAGCCTCAGTTTGCTCCTAACTGGGGAAGAGTTTTTATAGGGACTCAGTGGGGACTTGCAGGGAAAGCATAGCTGGGTGCCTGCTCCTGTGGAATAGTCTGCTAGAAGGCTTGTGGTCATGCTGTTTGATCATTCTCCTTCTCCTCATGATGAAGTCTCTGCCTCATCCCTCACTATTACTATGTTCTTGAGCTGGGCTGTTTTGTCATTGAAAAGGAGATCTGAGACCCCATCTGGTGTCTGTGTCTGGGTGAATCCGGAGCAGGCATACCTGGGTGTGAGCAGGGAGCCAGGCCCACTCAGATATCTGTGATGGCCTGGTTGGGGCCCTTTCATTCATCAAGCACTCACGAAGCTCCACTCAGTGGAGGCATGTATATAGGAGCTGAATATGATCCATACATAGAACAGACAGCACCTCAGGGTGGCAGAGTAGTCAGGGCTCAGACGATGAGAGGTAGCTTCCACAGGACATTTCATGTGATGCCGCCTGGCCTCCTCCAGATATGGGTGCATTTTCTCCAGCTATAATGAGGTCAGCAGAGCCCAGGAGAAGTGGAACGTATGATGAGCTTCAGCTGATAAAGGAGGGCCTTCCCTCTCCACCAGGCTAGCGAGGTACTGAAAATTAGAGGGCCTGCTGGACCTTCATCCACACATCTGTTATCCCTGCTTTAGGGTAAATGTCTGAGAGATTTTTCTGGAAAATGGAAAGGTGTCCTGGGGAGACGTGGTTGCTGTCTGAGCACTGTGGAAAAGCATAGTGGGATGTAGAACAGCTTCAACCCCTAGAGGGTCATTCTTCATTCCTACCCCCTCCCAGCCATAAATCTACCCCAAATCCAGTACCCAGAACTGAGGATTTAGGAACCATCACAAGGCATCCTATTAGAACCTGGGCACTTGGTGTTCAGAGGGTGCTCAGGAGACCCAGTGAGAGGTCACGGATCACACAACACACATCCTGTGGGAGATTATTGTCATTGGAAGGAGACCCACTCATGGCATCTAGTGAATAAGGCAGCACGGGGGCACAGAATGCAAAGTTTGAGGTATTGGGAGGGTGCTGGGAATGCCTGGCTAGAGACAGAGTACTTTTGTTCCCTCCTTGGTTGGATCTTTAGAGATCGGTGTTGTGTGCAGTGAGGGTAATTAGGAGGCCAGACACCACCCTTCCCTGGGAACATGAAGTTGAATTCAAGTGGCAAGTGAAGAAGGAGACAGACTGAGGAGTGTGTCCAGCTCCCCTAAGAAGGACAGAAATGCTCACACCATTCATCTAGGAACCCCACTCATAACCCTTTTTTGCCAGTCCCCCATATGTGACCAGGCCTGTCCTGGGCAGGACTGACAGATCAAGGGTTGACAAGGATTAGGAGTGGTCTCTGACAGGAGTTGGAAGTCCTGGGGTCCAGGTTCCCACAGGGGGTCCCTAGGATATTGGTTTGGATGGGTGCCCTGTCCTCTGTCTTCTCTACCTACCTGTCTGTCCATAGGGCCATCTATTCCATCTTGAGCACATGGCTAGAACAATATTCTTGGGGCTTTTTCCAGGTCCCAGAATTTCCCAGCCTGTAAATGCTGCTGACATATATTGGGCTCAACATGCCAGGCTCAGACCTGGAGTGCTGTGTCCAACTTCTGCTCTCACGGCTGCAAAACCTTGAGCCCATGAAGCCAGATACTGGAGGTGAGGAGGACTGGGGCTGACAGTTGTGGACCTGAGGAGGAGACAGGTTGGGCCACACTGAGTAAGCCTCCACAGATTGTTATTGGTCTGAGAGGAGTGGGTAGTCTCTGATCCCTGTCCCCATGGGCTTTAGTTGGGGAGTCATTCCAAGTATTGGGTCTTGAATGCAGACCAAATTGAGTGGTGGGAAAAGTTTCTTTTATTTATAAGGCAAAAGATAAGTCAATCATGCTGATGATACTTTCTCTTCCTGGAGCTACAGCACCAGCCCTACAGCAAGATCCTGATCCACCTCAGGAACCCGTCCCAACACCCACTCTGGCACCCGCTGCATCTTGGAGCCTGAGTTGGCCCATCCCATCCCTGCTGCTGTGGCTCACCAGTCAGGAAGAGCAGTGACTTCACCTGCCCTGTTGGGGCCAGTGTAGGTGAAATTCTGGGCTCTAATTCACACTCCTGAGATGGAAAAGCCAGTGGCCCCTTTGCCTGAACTGGAGGTCCAGCAGTGTCCTGCCCCTGATCCTGGAGTTCCTGAATGGCCTGAACCACTACCTTCCTCAGTGAAACAAGCTGCATCAGCCCCTGGGCACTAGCTGATGCAGGCTGTAGCCCCAAACAATGCCTTCACCGCCCGTGTCATTGCCATTTTTATAATATTTGTGTTTTGTATATACCTGTATAATGACTTAAAAGATTTTGTTCATTAAATAAAGTAGAATTTCACTTTACCTAAAATTTTACTCAGATCCTTTTCAATGGTATATCGATGTCTCATTAGGTACATTCAGAGTTTGGCACAACCATTTACTTCTACTTTTCCATCACAGAGACACTTGTGCTACTACTCACTCATTGCTCATTCCCTCATCCCAGGCCTTGAAACCACTGCTGTTCTCTCTGTCTCTGGTACTTTACCTCGTCTTGGAGTTTCATGTGCCTGGAATCCTACAATATGGCCTTCTCTGTCTGTCTGCAGAACAAAAGAGTGATTCACATTTTTAAAAATCATACAAATAACATTTTATTACATAGGAAAGTTCCTGAGAGAACAAAGATCACGGGAAGCCCCCAAATGAACTATTTTCATTATCTTTGATAGGGTTCCCTTTCATAAGGATGCTTTGAAAAGCAGAAACCACAAGAGAAATGTCTGGGTCCATGAGACACCTTTCAATTCTTTCATTTTCCTGGATAGACTATGTTTAAACTATTCTAATGGGCATATTATAAAATATTAAAATCATATCTTAAATATTCTGATTTATGCTAACAAGTTAGGTAACGAAGTCAATAGTTCTTTAGGTTTTATCCAGACTATGTTTATTTAGTAAATAATGATTAAGATATGAAAAAAAAGGCATATTCCTTCTAACAAGAAATAATCGCCCATAACACATGGTGTCCGTCTTCCCTGCCTTTCCCTCTAAGTGTAGTGTGTGTGTGTGTGTGTGTGTGTGTGCACACGTGTGTGCATGCATACACACGCACATGTGTGTGACAAAGTAGGACAGGGAAGATTCCAGGGCTGCACTCTTGTTCAACCAGATGTCCCCACAGTGGACAGGCACTGTCACTGCTCTCCCCTTAGGCATTCACAGTGACAGCACTCAGCAGCCCCATCTGATGAACAATTAAGCCATTTCCATTTATTTGACTCTCATAATGTAAGTGATAAGTATGTCTGTGCCATAAATCTCTGTTTCTTTAGGAATGATTCCTATAAACACCAATAATGGAAAACACTTTAACCACATTTTGGGGGGACTGGCTGCTGGCAACTCTCTGCTCTATCTATTAAGAAGAAGCAATGCTTTGGAAAGGAGGGAAGCTAGATTCTATATATGAGACCTGAAATCATGAGGACAAACCAGCAGTGATGCCATTGGGTTACTGAGACCATTGAGCATGGATGAGCCTGCCCACAACTCCCCCTCATTTGTCCTCTCCCACAAGCCTTCATGCCTTGTGTCCTGGAACACAACTCACCCATGCCCTGTCTGGTGACATGCTCCAGCCACTCCAGGCCCTCTTGCTCCTTAACTCAGATAATAACTGGAGCAACCAGAACCATGCTCCATGCCAGCAGAGGCGTGCAGGCCAGGCCACTCCTCTCAGCTTGCTCCCTGCATTCCTGGCTGAACCTCATCCTCCCAGGGAAGAACCTCTAAAGATAGTGCAGGTCAGTGGGTTAAAGGCTAGTGTTCATCCAGATGTAGTTTTAGTGGCAACAGCAAGAACCACTTGAACTTGTGTGAGCAAGAGAGGCCTTCACAAAGCACATTGGCTGCTCATGGAAGCTGCAGAATGGACAGAGCCTCAACCAGGGGCTTTGACACTGGACATAGCTCATCCACACCCCTCAGGATGCTCTAGCAGTGACCCCATGAACCGGCCAACCGCAACCTTGGTGTTCCCTAAGTTAAGCTTGTCTGAGAGAGGGGGCTGGGTTTCCTGATGAGACCCCTCTCCTCCCTCAAGTCAAGTAAGGGGGAGTACACTTGATCTGTCACAATTAGAGGCCATTGTCATAAATTCCTGTCTTCTCTGCCATAACATGGAGATAACCAGGCATGGAAAATATCCTCAGAGAGAAGACATTTATTTGGGGCTCTCCCTGCCGGAAGAGAGAGAAACACCAGTGAGTGACTCAGTGAGAAAGGACAGCTCTGAGCACTAGGGGAAGGGCTGCCATGGGCCGGGTTGGGTATTGTCATATTCTTCAGTTGCATAGGTTTTGTGTTGGCTTATAGGGAGTGGCCAGGCTTCCTCCTACCAATAGGTCCATCACAACCAAAATGGCATCCATAAAATACTTTCAACTCCAGCCACGAAAAGGCAGTGGGACCCAGGCATCCAAGGAGGCCTAAGATTCTCTGTAACAATGATTACACGGTGGGGAAAAGTGGGACAGTCATAATGAAATGGAGGGCAGCTAATTTCCCTGCTTTGGGGAGAAAGAGCTCCATCACAAGGTAGCCCCATATTTGTTCCAATAACAAGTTCTGGGGGCTCCAGTCTGCCAGTCTCCACACTGATGATTGTCCATGTCCAGGACACAAGCTCCAGGTGGCATCCTGTCCCAGGCCTGGATTTAGTCTGATGGATGAGCACCGGTGTTGTGGGATCCCATACTGGAGGGTATGAAGTCTTTCTGGAAGGACAACTGAGTCAGGGGGCCTGGATTGGCAGTCTGAAGGGACACAGTAAAGCAGAGACCCAGAGCCCATGACAGCAATGTGCTCCCTGTGGGCTAATTTTAGCAGGTAAAACTAAGGAGTACTGAGTATCTTTTGAGAACATCAATCACAGTCAATCCCCCTAACAATTCAATGAGGAAGGTAGAAATGTTCTCCCCGTTTGATGAAAAATGACACCAAAACTTTAAGAAACTGCCACTTTCCATGCTCCATATTGAGTTATAGGAAGGATTAGAGCCCAGGGCTTCCAGCGTTGTGGGCCCAACCTCACATGAAGGTTGCATTCAGATGCCTCAGAAGATACTTCTCAACTCTGAGGTTACATGAGCCTTTGTAACCAGGGAGAAACCTCATTCTACTCAGACAAAAGCTGGCTGGGACTCGGAGAGTCCTCAGTGCCAAGGCACAGCATCATCAGACAACAGGCCAGGAACAAGCCCCAGTGAGAGATGGCACCACTGCCCCTTGAATTTAGTGAGGTCTCCAGGCCTCGGGGTTGAAAGTGGAGCTTTGTGCACCTCTGAGTTCCAGGAGTGAGCTATGTGGATGGAACACAGAGTCCAATGGCAGAGAGACAGCAGTTCTAGTCCCTGCTCAGCCTCTATGTAGCTGAGTGACCACAAGCAAGGCTCTGAATCTACAGACCCCATCCCTAAATTGGAGTATGTAATGGGTACTGCTAAGTGAGATGTAGAAAGAAATGACTCATTCAGTTCCTGCCTGGTGCCTGGGAGCACGCGTGGAGTCCGGAGGGAAGGAAATCATGTCAGTGACCAATTTACCCATGTATCTGTTCTTCCACTTGTTGATTCTGGTGTCATCCTTAAGAAACAGTTGTCAAAACTAAGGTCAGGAAGATTTCTTCTTAAGCGTTCTTCTCGGCGTTTTATAGCTTTAGCTCTTAAATTTAGATCTGTGACCCATTTGGGGTTCATTTTCTGTCTCCTCTGGGGGGGTCCACAGACCTTCAGTCATTTATAATTTTATGTATTTGTATGTGTAAGAAGGGATGCACTTTACTTACTTTAGTACCTTAGGTTGTCGCTTGTAAGGACTTGTCAGTAGATCCTCAAGAATCTGTAGAATAATATTTATTCTATCCTTGAAGAAATTCGCTGAGATTGTGAAGGAAGTCCAAAAGGAGGTTAAGTTGTGTCTTCTGCGGGAGTGTAGCAGTGTCCTTGTTAAGGGCATACACACACACACACACACACACACACACACACACGCACACCACTCTGGTGGCCACAGATGGCATTGCACGTGTTCCCTGATCTGTCTGCAAAACAAGCCACAGTCAATGTTGGTCACCTTCAAGGATTCGCAGAGAGATTAAAACAAGTATGTAAAATTCAAGGGTTTGGAGGGTGTCTGCTAGGAAATTTGTGAAATATAGGCTTTTTCCCAAGTGCGCTATTTCGAGAAATATTTTCTGAGAAGCTGAGTCAGGCCCTGGGTTAAAGGATAAAAAGTAGAGAGAACGGTGGATGCTTACCAAGAGGCACATGGTGTATGGTGGCATAGTGTGGGAAATAAGTGGTCCATACCAAAGCTATGTATATCTGGTTGAAAGAAAGCAGTAAAAGAAAACAAGCCATATTTATGGATTCCTTTGATTACATTAAGCATAAAACATTTTAGACAGTTTGAAAACTATCACTCAGCATATCTGTATCCTCTTTTCCCAGTTAGATGACATCAACTTAAATTTCCAGCTTACTCTTTTACTTATTAGGAGAAGATGATGCCATATATTGAATCCCTATTGACTCTACAGAAATACTTGTAGAACTAACAGATGGATTAAGTCCTAAACTTAAGGACACAAATTCAATATACAAAAATGTGTTTCATCTCTATACATGAATAACATGCTATCAAGGACAGAAATTAAGAAAATAGGTTGTAATTGATAATCACTCAAAAAGAATAAAATGCATAGGAATTATTTTCACCCAGAGGTGAAAGACCTGCATACATATAAACTTAAATCATTAATGAAAGAATTTGAAGAAGAAAGAATTAAGTCTGGAGACATCCCATGCTAATGGAGCCCTAGTATATATGTAATCCAAAGGTCCACACTGCATAAAGCGACCTAAATATTCCATACAAACCCCTTCAAGATATATTGGCATTTTTAGAAATAAAACCAATAATCCTACAGAGTGAATACTACCACAAAGGGCCCTGAAGAAAAAACAAACCTGGGGGCATCATGCTTTCTGAATCCAAAGTGTATTATAACGTTGTAGAAATGAAAATCTTATGGTACCAACATGCAGACAGACACACAGGTCAATAGAACAGAGTAGAAAACCCAGAAAAAAACCCACACATATGTCGTCAATTGATTTCCAACAAAAGTCCAAGAATATAAAATAGGGAAGCAACAGTCTCCACGATAAGTGCTTTCAAAACACTGGGCAACCTCAAGTAGAGCAATGCAACTGAATGGCTATCCCACCTGATCCACAACAACGAAGTCACAATGTGGCAAGGACTTCAACAAAACAGCTACACCCATAAAATACCTAGCTGGAAATTGGGCAGAATGTTATTAACACCCCTGCCTTTTTATAATAAGCTCCATGACCAAAATTTGAACTACAGATTCTGAGACCTAGAGTCAGATGCTGTGCTGACTGAGCCAGTAAAGAACCTATTAAAACGATGCAGCACAGAGGTGTCAGAGGAGATCTATTCACTCATCCCCTTAGCACAATTTTTTTTGGAAGAATGTTTCTTGAGTTCCTTCTTGACGCTGATTTCTGGATTTGACATCAGAAGTAAAAGCTAAAAAGAAAAACATTGAAAAGACAACATACTGAAGAGGAGAAAATATTTGCAAACAACCTAACTGATAAATGTCTTATATTCAAAATATTGAAGAACTCATTCAACTCAATAACACAAAAACAGATAGCAGTTACAAGATCAGCAGAGTTCAGCCTACGTATTTTTTCAAAGAAAACACAGAGAGGGCCAACAAATACATGAAGAGATGTTCACCACTACTTATCACCAGGAAAATGTAAATCAGAGCCCAAAATGATGTCACCTGTCACCTGTCACAATGAATAATATCCAGAAGATCAAACAAGAATTTTGGCCAAAATGTGGAGGAAAGGGAACTGTGCTCTACTGGGCTCTAGTGGGATGGTAAACGGGCTCTGTTGGTAGGACTGTAAATGGATGCAGCTACTATGGAAAACAGTGTCAAGTTTTCTCAAAAAAATCAACATAGGGGCAGTGGCTGCTGAAATCAGAAGAGTGAGTGACTCTTGATCTCGGGGTCATGAGGTTCAGCCACACAATGGGGGAAAAGAGTACTTAAAAATTTATATAGAACAACCATATCATCCAACAATTCTCCTCTTATGTATGAGAATGAATCCAAGTCTTCTCTCTTCTACAATGAAAGTGTATAGGGGTGCCTGGGTGGCTCAGTCGTTTAGCATCTGCCTTTGGCTCAGGTCATGATCCCAGGGTCCCAGGATTGAGCCCAACATTGGGCTCCCTGCTCAGTGGAGAGTCTGCTTCTTACTCTCCCACTCCCCCTGCTTGTGCTATCTCTCTCTGTGTCCTTCTCTTTGTCAAATAAATAAATGAAATCTAAAAAAATAAATAAAGTAAAATGAAGGCATATATTTTAAGGTGCCCCGCTGTTTCATTCCAGCACTGAGAGTCTCTAATCCTTTGAAGTAAACTGTGAATGGTCCTGGCCCCCAATCTAAGGTTTAAGGTCTCAGGTCAACTGCCATCCAGAGCTCTACTCAAATCCTGAGAGGTTAGCTCTCAGTCTATTCCCGTTATACACACAGCTCTGTCTTCCCCAATCTGTCAAGACCCAGTCCACCACCCCTAGGGGACTTGACATAGCTTGTGGTTTGCCTGACCCAGGGCTTGCTGAGTCAGCACTAGGCTCAAATTTATATCCTGATCTGCCACCTACAATCTTGTCTGGGTCACAGGAACCTACTAACTACTTAGCAGAATCGTCACAGAAGCACAGTATTTTTGCTGATCAGCCATTGCAGAACCACTGTATCCAATGAACCATCAGGTGTTCTGTGCAAATTCCTTCCACTCTTGTCCTTCAAACAGTCGAAACCCTCACCAGCAGGTGAGAACAGGTTAAGTCACATGCACACGATTACCAGAATCTTGCTGGCTTTACGTCTTCTGCTAGTCATGCAGATATTTCAGTCCCAACTCAGCAGTATCTGGAAGTGAGGATATTCTACCGAGTCTTCTGATCTTGAAACCTTAGACCCTTCATCTATCCCATGGTCTGATGTGCCTGGAGTCTTCCTTCTTCCCTCAGAAATCTATTTTTTATAAGGTTCAGCCCTCGGCTCTGAGTGCTGCATTCACTGATGGAATCCACCAGGTAACTCTCTTTATACTTAGAGCCTCCCTGTTGATGGCATGGGAACAATAATCTGGAGTTTATGGATTTATAGGAGTTTCTGGAGTGAATAAGTGACATATATCAGTCCAGCTGTCTCAGGCTTTGTTTTGTGGAGGGAAACATTGGCACTGACAGGGCAAATAAAATCCATTCAAATGCAACCTATTTCATATATATACATGATCAAAAAGGAAACTTTTTCTCATAATTTTTCTCATTTTATATTTCTATTTAACCAAAATGATGACTTAAGTTTGTTTCCTTCAAATGGTCCATATAACACAGCAAGAGGGTATTTTAAATAGTCAATTTGAATAGAACCCTAAGTGGTGCTATTCCTCTCCCATCGCTGAGCTTTTCTGCCTCCAACATGAAACACATAGCCTATTCTTTCTACCTCTTTGGAAGAAAGCAAGGTGCCCAACTTAATGCTCAATACCTGAAGAAAATCTTTTTTTTAAATTTCTTTTATCCTTTTTTTTTTTTTTTTTTTTTTTTTTTAGTAGTGTCTTCTGGTAATCACACAGAAACCATGGCTGGCCCAGGTGAAGAAGACTGACTACACACTAGGGAGATGCATTTCCACTTTTGGAAACATTATGTGAGGTGAAAAGTTACATCCCCATAGGGGAAGCTTGGAGTGAATTTTCCTCAACTCCTTCCAGAGGTAGGTGTGGAATGTGACTGCCCCAGAGCCTGACTGCCACAGCAAGGAGCACTGATCCAGAACTCCAGGCTTTGAAGACTATGGGAGGATTAACTCTGAAACTGCCTGTAATTAAGAGTTTGGGAGTGAGGGAAGGAGAAACAGTGAAGCATCAGTGTGGGAAATACCCATTAGATGCTAAAAGTACTTGAAAGCTGAGCAAGGACTGGGCCTGATGTCTTGCACATGGCATGTGCCCCTCACGAGGGCTCCAGAGCAAGGACTAAAGTCACAGTTGATGCCAAACTCAGAGTAGAAATGTATAGTCCCTTCCAGGCAGTGGAATGTGAGAGAAAGTGCGGGGTCTTGGAAGCAAGGCACCAATACTTCAGTGCCCCATTTATAATATGCTGGCCATGTGCCTATGTAGTCTTCAAGTATCTGTTCCCACACATAGCACACAAAGACCATGATGGTGCCTTTTTTTTCCTTATGCTTGATCAAATGCCATGAGAGAAGTCTAAAGTTTGCTCAGAGGTGAGGTCTGATTGTTTTATTATTTTTTTATTGTTAGATGAAGTTTTGTTATTTTTTTATTGTTAGATGAAGGTATTACTGGCTCATAACAGAGATTCTGAACTATAGTTTTTGTTCATTTACAACCCTGTGAACATGTTTTTCAGTTGTGGTGACATTTCTCCCCAGGCTTATTGGGGTACCACTTAGTGTACAACAAACTCCTGAGGCCCAAGCAGCACAAGGCTTCCCTCAAGAGAACACACAGGGTCCAAATGGATGCTCATTACTAACAATCCTGGTCTTGACCTCTGGGCATTACCTGTAGGACTGGCCTTTAGAGAAGTACAGTCATCATGAATTAAAAATTTGCCATACAAGCATTTGTAGGAGCTTTCACAGTGATGACCCTTTGCCACTGCTTAAGTGGTTCTTTAGATAAATAGAAAACAGAAGGAAAATAAATTA
>PISX010028268.1:0-21779 GCA_004024625.1 Mellivora capensis
TTGTTGTTAGATCTGAAAATTCTGAAAGAGGTGTTTTTAGAACTACCAATATGATAATATCTTTATGAAGATCTCCATATCACGTAGGTTCAATTTGAGAAACAGAAACCATGTAAAAAATTCAAGATGGGAAAAATTGCATAAGATTAATTTGGTACTGACACTATTAGAAACTATTAGAAAGAACAAAACTCAGGGAACCCCTAATAACCTCTCAGCTGATTGTTGTCATCAAGAATTGAAAAGTTGCACTAGCCTCACAAAACCCTTGGAACTGACCACAGTTATCTCCAGAACTAAATCATGTTTTCTCAAGAAAGTACAGAAAGACTATAGAAAATTTCATGCCTGGGAAACTGAATAGAAAGGACATAACTTCAATTTCTCTTTTTCCCTTTCAAATCTTTTCTGTTTCTTGGAAATAAATTCCCACACTGCCTCTGCAATTTAGAGGAGATCCTAAGGGAAAGAGACTTCTTGCAGACTTATAAACAGGGAACCTGTCACATTGTGACTATTTTCCCATTAGTTTTAAAACTTATCTTTAGTTGCTATGTGGCTTAAGGCATACAGGTTTAAATATATTTACATTCTTCAGAAATTCTGCTCTGAGTATTGTATAATTGTCTCTTTAGTCTCTTTGGAGCATTTAACCATAGATTTAATCTCATATGATTTTAACATTGTCATGTTGAATTCCCCTTCCTTCTTCCTTTCCTCCTTTTTTTTTTTTTCTTTTTTGGATTTGCCTCGTATCTCTTTGGACACCTACTTAAAATTTTTTGTTGTTGTTGTTATGAAAAGAACTTCACTTTTATGAAAGAGCTGCAACGATAGAAGAGAGTTCATGTATACCCTCTCCCAAATTCCCATAATGTCAATATCTTCCTAAGTGTGGTATATTTAATGAAACTAAAGCATTAACACTGTCACAATACTTAACTAAAATCTTTATTTGGATTTTATCACTTTACCATCAGATATCCTTCTCTTGTTCCAGGATCCAAGCCAAGATACCATGCTGCATTTAATTAGCATGTATTCTTACTCTCTTCCAATCTGTGGCACATTTCTCAGTATTTCCATGTTATTTATGACCTTGCAACTGGTCAGGCATTTTGTAGAATGTCTCTCAGTTTGGGTTTGTCTGATGTTCTCTCATGATTAGACTGGATTTACTGATTTTTAGAAAGATTAGCACAGAGATGAAATGTCATTCTCATCATGTCATTTTAGGAAGTTCATGATATCCACACAACTTATCATTGACAACATTAGTATTCATTAAAGTGTTTTCCTGGTTTCTGCACCACAAATTTACTTTTTTCCCCCATTCCATATTTTATTTATTAGATTTGCATACCTAAGCCCAGTTCACACTTAAGAGAAGGAAATTAATATCCTGCTTGAAAAGGGAGGAATAGCAAAGAATTTGTAGATATGTAATAAAACTCTAACAATAATTAATAAATAATTGGGGCAGTTACTCTTCTGTTTCTCTCTTTTACCCAGTAATTTTGGCACTCATTGGTTGATATTGTTGGAGTTCTTATAACTGTTACTCTAATTGTGATTTTCTATTTCTCTGTTTCCACATTTGTTATTTGAAAATAATCTATAAAAAAGATTTGTTCCATATATTCCACTTATTTGTGTAATCATTTATATATATTAGTATATGCTCATCATTTCTTTTATTCTTTGAATTTTAACCAAATACTAGCTTTATTTACTGTGTTGCTCAAATAAGTCCAGCTTTGGCCATTGATAGCTCCTTCAAATTAGCCCTTTTGACATTCTTCCTCCCTTGTATTCAGCAATTTTCTTATTTTCTGGCACTACAAAATTCTCCAGATTCATTTTGTATTTTCCTTGTTCCAAGCCTAGAATAATCTATTTTTCCAAGGAACTCTGACTTATTCTATTGGGAGAAGGTAACTAGTAACCAAAATCTGGGCACTGGATATGCTTATTACCATGAGTGTTACTGCTTCTAGGACATCTCAGTGGACAGAAATAGAAAATATGTATATGTATACTAACCCACGTATAATGTCCCTGCCCTTCTCCCCCCTCCATCTCTTGCTCCCTCCATCTCTTGCTCTCTCTGATGTGTGTATATGTGTGTTAAAATAAATATGAATTTATACTAATATATCCAATTTTAATACAACATCATTTCAACATATAAATTTAGGAAGGATGCAATTCAGCCTATAATACAAGAGAAATATGAAGAAATCAACTGCTTTTTTATTACAGTAGGAATAATCACATAGACAAAGATTCTTCCTTTAAAAATAACAAAAACTATAAAGTATTAAGAAGAAGCAATAAGTAATATATCTGGTTTATAAAAAAATAATAAAAAATACTGAGGTATAAAATTATCTGAATTAATATAGAGGAAAACATTTTTGAACGAACTATTTCTAATTCATCTAGAATTGTTATCTAAATGAATATAAAGATACTGGGTTGAATTGTGTCCCCCCAAAAATATGCCTTCCCAAAGTACTAATTCCTGTTACCTGTGACTGTGACCTTATTTGGATATAAAGCCTCTGCAGATGTGATTCGATTAAGGATTTCAAGATGAGATCATCCTGGGCATCCCAAGGCCAATGACTGGTGTCTTTATAAGAGAAAGAAGGAGATTTGACACACAGACATAGAGAAGAGACATAGTGGGAAAGCCATGTGAAGATGTTGATAAAGATCAGAAGGACACTTCTGCAAGCTCAATGTCAAAATATTTTTAGAGCCACTGGAAGTTAGGATAGAGGCATAGGATTGATTCTCTCTCAGACACTGTATTAGGAAACAACCCTGCTGAGAATGTGATTTAGGATTTCTGGACTCCAGAACTATAGGATAATAAATTGCTATTGTTTTAAGTCAACAAGGTGGTGGTAATTTCTTACAGCAGCCCTGGGAAACTAATATAGTAATTAGAATATCACAGATTTAGTTCAGTTGGATAAAATTACATTAAGTCTTCTGTAAGAATAAATTCCCAAGAACAACAAATATTATTATGAAAAAATAGTATAATAAAGCACCTAAATGTTTAGACACTAGAAAGTATTATAAAGCACTTGTCATTAAATAAATACAAAATAATTATGATTATAACATAGACATTTTTCATAGTACATAAATTTGAAACAGACCCAGAATATAAGAAAAATATGTATCTAAGGTCCTAACTGGGTTCAGAAACAAAAGGTAAATTAATTCACAAACAGTACTGGCATGACAGATTTTTATCTGGAGAAAATAAAACTTGGACTCCTATCAAAACTACATCAAAAATTAAATCAGGTATACAAAAGATGGAAATTTTTTACAAATTTCTGAAATAACTCTGATATTACACTTAAAACTATGAGCTTTGGGGAAATAAGACAAAAATTCCAACAGTTATCAGAGAAAATACATATTTGATAATATGAAAATTTAAAAAACAAAATCTTTTATATAGTCATAGACACTTAAAACAAATAAATATTAAGACAATATTTATAAAGCTCCTGATTGATAAAATGTTAATATATGCAAAATTCATTATACCATATATAATAAGAGCTCTTCATATTAATATGGCACAAAATAATTTAATAGAAATATGGCCAATTCATGGAAGAAAGTATTTAATTTTAAAAAGCTGACAGTTTATGGAAATGTGCTCAAACTTTTAAATAAAGAAATCCAGACATGAGTCATAACAAGATAATGTATAATCATCAAGCTATTAAAAACTTTTTTATGGGGAAAAATTGCTATTGCTGACATCAACAAGGGGAAATTATAGCAGGCTCACTGGAAATTTACCTGGAGATATCTATTTAAAAACAAAACTAAGGGACACCTGAGTGGCTTAGTTGGCTAAGTATCTATCTGCCTTCAGCTCAGGTCATGATTCCAGGGTCTTGGGATTGAGCCTGGCATTAGGCTCCCTGCCTAATTTAGTATCCTTTAACTCAGAAAGAACATTTCTAAAAAATATTTCATATATTAAAAATCTCTTGCATATAAGGGAAGAATGTCTTTATTTCAACATTTTTAGAGTGGCAACACACTGAGAAAAAGTAAATGTCCATTATCACTAAAAGATAAGTGGTTTAAGGATCACCTGGGTGGCTCAGTTAGTTAAGGGTCTGCCTTTGGCTCAGGTCACGATCCTGGGGTCCTGGGATTGAGCCCCACATTGGGCTCCCTGTTCAGTGGGGAGTCTACTTCTTTCTCTCGCTCTCTCTCTCTCCATCTCTCTCTCTCTCTCTGTCCCCCTCTCCCTCTGTGTGTGCTCATGCTCTCACACTCTCAAATAAAATCTTAAAAAAAAAAGATAAGTCGTTTAATACCTCATGATGTATTTCTATTACATAATACCACACAATTTTAAAAGAATATGGTAGCATCATGACTGTGGACTTAAGTGATTTGTCATGATATAATATGAATATCTTTAAAACTCTAGTGATACATATCTTTATATGAGTGAGAAGAAAAAGAAAAAATGGAAGACAAGTTTTTAGGAGAAGTCATCTGAAATAGGTTTTTGGATGATTGGAAAAGAAGAGAAAGAGGATAGGAGTAAGGCAAGCAAACAGAACTGGGGAAAATAAGATTACATTAAAAAGAAATGTGAGGCTCTTTCATTTAACTATATAGATGGGTACATTTGCAAGAGAAAATTACCATAAATCATCTATAAACCTGTAGAGTTATCCATAAAACAGTGTTAAGAGAAAAAAATAGAGGCAAAATGCAAATATATATATATATAGTACTACTCAATTTTGTTTAAATTACATAAGCAAACAGCCTGTGTACATGTATGTATATGCGTATGTACTTGTATCAGAAAAAAAATGTGGAAAGAACAGAGGCTGTAAATATGGGATGAGGTTAGTAGAAAACAATGTATTTTGTATTCATATCTTTTGTATTGTTCATTGTGTGCTGGCACTTAGGACACACTATCCCCAAATAGTGTGTAGAATCTTGCATATGGAATATCTTAGGCTAAAGAAGTTTGAGAAAACACCAGAAGCATAAAAGTCACCCTGATTGTTCCTCCCCTGTGCTTCTTCCCTGAAACAGGTCATGAATCTGGCAAGTAGAATGTACCTTCTTATACCAGGAGGAAATAAGACATCCCTATCATCAGAGACAGGAAATTTAGGGGTGAGAAGGTTTTATAAACAAACCACATTAGACTAATATTTTCTTCCTTGTTACCTCTTCAATTTACTACTTCCAGCCCAAAACACCTTTGTCATGTCAATTCTTCACAAATTTATTGTTTCCTTGTCTAAAAGGTATAAAAGTTTCCTGCTTCTGGTCACCTTTTCAGATTTTCATACCCTTGTGTAGGGTCCCATGTGCACAAAAAAATCCAACAAATGTGTGAGACTTTCTCCTATTAATCTGTCTTTATCAGTTTAATTTTCAGACCCCACTAGAGAACCTGAAGAGAGTCAAAGAAAGCTTTTTTCTACCCTGTATAATGCATATATTACAATTAAAATGATGAGAGAAATATCTAAGAAAAGAATTTGATTGTATAAAATTTTTAAATTACTAATATGAACTATCAAAAAATCAATAAAATGCCAAAAAAGTTTGCTTCAAATGAGAAAATCTTAAAATTCTTAAAATTTAGTCAAACTCAATATGCAGAGCAAGATCAACAATGCATAAATCAGGAAAAAAATCTATTTTCCGACAATTCAGAAAAGAATAAATACCTAAATAAATGTTCAAATTTACTGTAAATTAGAGTAATGCATATTGTAAATACAAAGATATTACTTGTCACCTTTCTAATTAGCAAAGACATTAAAAAATATTGGTGAGAGCACAGAATACAAAACCACTACAATATTCTGCTGATAGGAGTGTAAATAGTACTTATTCTTGGAAAAACATTTGACAATTCACTATAAATAATATAAAATATTAATATGCTGTGACCAAATGATTTTAACTTTAAAACATATATCCGAAGGGAAAAAAATCCAAGAATGTAAAACAAAACATGAATGAAGTTAGTGAAGAATTATATAACTATTATGTATAATTATAAACAAAGAATTCAATATTGATGTTAGTGGTAAAGAAATAACTTCTACCTAACATAAAATATGCAATATTAAAGGTGACACTTCACTGTTTTTTATGGCATGAAAAAATTTTATGATAAAATTAGAAGCATATAAAATAAGGTAAAATCTTGTGTTCTATTTGATTTTAGTTATAACGTCTCGGTGGTTGCTGAGAGTAAATGTGCTTCGATATCACTGGAGTTAGAGATATAATGTTCTGTTTTAGAAACTTCTTTTTTTTTAGATATTTATTTATTTGAGATAGAGTGAGAGCAGACAAGAGGGAGGATGGGGGAGAGGAAGAGAGAGAAAGAGAGAAGGGAGAGGAGCAGACAGAGAGGAAGACAGAGAATCTCAAGCAGACTACCTGCTGAGCACAGAAACCCATGTGGAGCTTGATCCCAAGGCCCTGAGACCATGACCTGAGCTGAAATCAAGAGTAGTATGATTAATTAACTAAGCCATCCAGGTGCCCCTGTTCTATAAAGTTCTCTATATAATATTTTTTCATAATGAACATTTATTGACTTTACAAAACAAAATAAAATAATTTGCAAAAGTAAAGGAAAATACCTGCTTAGATATATATTTGCTTTTTTATGGTGTTTGCTTATATTAATGACATCTTTGCAATAGTCAGTTGGTGCAATGATTATCATTTTTTGAGTTAAAAATTTAGCATATATCAGATGCAATTACACTTGGACATCTCAGGTCAATCCCATGTTCTTTTCTTTCTCTGCACCTCTTTTTGGGTTGATTGGGCAAGGAATTGACCCCTGCATGTGCTTACATAGAAACTGAAATCTTCATTCTGATATGCCTACTTGCTGGTGACTATGGATTGAAACACTACTCCTAGCAGAGCAGAATTGTCCTTGAAAAATGGAGGCATCCACAATATCAGTCATTTATGAATGAGGTCTTTTTTAAATTTTTAGTAAATTTTTGCTGGTTATGTGAAGAAATATCAATTCTTTTCCAGTAGGGAAATATGAACATTAGGTATCTTTATAAGTAGGAATTCAGAATTGTTCAATTTCAGAGCAACTTTTCATGACTTTAGAAATTAATTACTGGATCTTAAATCAAGGATTACCATAGTAAAGCTAAAAAAAATGCATTCTTAAATGGATGAATTGTATGGAAACAAATGAAAATGAAATCACAACTGTTCAAAATCTTTGGGACACAGAAAAGGCGGTCCTGAGAGGAAAGTATATAATAATACAAGCCTTTCTCAGGAAACAAGAAAGGTTTCAACTACACAACTGAACCCTACAACTAAAGGAGCTGGAGAAAGAACATCAAAGAAAGCCTTAACCTAGCAGGAGAAAATAAATAATAAAGAAGAGAGCATAAATCAATGAAATAGAAACCAAAAGAATAGTAGGACAAATCAACAAAACTAGGAACTGGTTCTTTGAAAGAATTAATAAGATTGATAAACACCTGGCCAGACTTATCAAAAAGAAAAGAGAAAGGACCTAAATTAATAAAATCATGAATGAAAGAGAAGAGATCACAACCAACACCAGAGAAATACAAACAACTATAAGAACATATTATGAGCAACTCTACACCAGCAAATTTGACAGTCTGGAAGAAATGGATGCATTCCTAGAGACGTATGAACTACCAAAACTGAACCAGGAAGAAACAGAAAACCTGAACAGACCCATAACCAATAAGGAGATTGAAGCAGTCATCAAAAATCTCCCAACAAGAGCCCAGGGCCAGATGGCTTCCGAGGGGATTCTACCAAACATTTAAAAAAGGATTAATACCTATTCTCCTGAAACTATTCCAAAAAATAGAAATGGAAGGAAAACTTCCAAACTCATTTTATGAGACCAGCATTACTTTGATCCCAAAACCAGAGAAAGACCCCATCAAAAAGAAAAATTACAGACCAATATCCTTGATGAACACAGATGCAAAATTCTCACCAAAATACTAGCCAATAGGATCCAACAGTCCATTAAAAGGATTATTTACCATGACCAAGTGGGATTTATTCCTGGGCTGCAAGGTTGGTTCAACATCTGCAAATCAATGAATGTGATACAATACATTAATAAAGGAAAGAACAAGAACTATATGATCCTCTCAATAGATGCTGAAAAAGCATTTGACAAAGTACAACACCCTTTTTTTATCAAAACCCTTCAAAGTATAGGTATAGAGGGAGCATACCTCAATATAATCAAAGCCATGAAAAAACCACAGTAAATGTCACTCTTAATGGGGAAATCTGAGAGCTTTTCTCCTAAGGTCAGGAACACAGCAGGGGTGTCCACTATCACCACTGCTATTCAACATAGCACTAAAAGTCCTAGCGTCAGCAATCAGACAACAAAAAGAAATAAATGGCATCCGAATTGGCAAAGAAGAAATCAAATGCTCACTTCTTGCAGTGATATGATACTTTATGTGGAAAATCCAAATGTCTCCACTCCAAAACTGCTAGAACTTGTACAGGAATTCATTAAAGTGTCAGGATATAAAATCAATGCACATAAATCAGTTGCATTTCTATACACCAACAGCAAGACAGAAGAAAGAGAAATTAAAGAATCTATCCCATTTACAATTGAACCCAAAACCATAGGATACCTAGGAATAAACCTAACCGAAGAGGCAAAGAATCTGTACTCAGAAAACTACAGACTACTCATGAAAGAAATTGAGGAAAACACAAAGAAATAGAAAAATGTTCCAGGCTCATGGATTGGAAGAAAAAACATTGTGAAAATGTCTGTGCTACCTAGAGCAATCTACAAATTTGATGCAATCCCTATCAAAATACCATCAATTGGGGCGCCTGGGTGTCTCAGTGGGTTAAATCCTCTGCTTTCGGCTCAGGTCATGATCCCAGGGTCCTGGGATCGAGCCCCACATCAGGCTCTCTGCTCCGTGGAGAGGCTGCTTCTTCCTCTCTCTCCCTGCCTGCCTCTCTTGCCTACTTGTAATCTCTGTCTGTCAAAAAAATAAATAAAATCTTAAAAAAAAATACCATCAATTTTTTTCAAAGAAATGGAACAAGTAATCTTAAAATTTGTATGGAACCAGAAAAGACCTCGAGTAGCCAGAGGAATGTTGAAAAAGAAAACCAAAGTTGGTGGCATCACAATTCCAGACTTCAAGCTCTATTACAAAGCTGTCATCATCAAGACAATATGGTACTGGCACCAAAACAGACACATAGATCAATGGAACAGAATAGAGAACTCAGAAGGGGACCCTCAACTCTATGGTCAACTAATCTTTGACAAAGCAGGATGGAATATCCAATGGAAAAAAGACAGTCTCTTCAACAAATGGTGATGGGTGAACTGGACAGCCACATGCAGAACAATGAAACTGGACAATTTCCTTACACCACACAGAAAAATAGACTCCAAATGCATGAAAGACCTCAATGTGAGACAGGAATCCATCAGAATCCTTGAGGATAACACAGGCAGCAACCTCTTCAACCTCAGCCACAGCAACTTCTTCTTAGAAACATTGCCAAAGACAAGGGAAGCAAAATAAACTATTAGGCCTTAATCAAAATGAACTTAATTTCATAAAAAATGAACTATTAGGACTTCATCAAGATCAAAAGCTTTTGCACAGCAAAGGGAACAGTTAACAAAACCAAAAGACAACTGACAGAATGGGAGAAGATATTAAAAAAATGACATATCTGATAAAGGGCTAGGTTCCAAAATCTATAAAGAAATTATCGAATTCAACACCCAAAGAATAAATAATCCAATCAAGAAATGGGCAGAGGACATGAACAGACATTGTTGCAAGGAAGACATCCACATGGCCAACAGACACATTAAAAAGTGCTCAACATCACTCAGCATCAGGAAAATAAAAATCAAATCCACAATGAGATACCACCTCACACCAGTCAGAATAGCTAAAATTAACAAGTCAGGAAATGACAGATGTTGGTGAGGATGCACAGAAAGGGGAACCCTCCTCCACTGTTGGTGGGAATGCAAGCTGGTGCAGCCCCTCTGGAAAATAGCATGGAGGTTCTTCAAAAAGTTGAAAATAGAGCTACCCTATGACCCAGCAATCATACTACTGGGTGTTTACCCTAAAGATACTAATGTAGTTATCCAAAGGGGCATGTGCACCCAAATGTTTATAGCAGTAATGCCCACAATAGCCAAACTATGGAAAGAGTCTAGATGTCCATCAACAGATGAATGGATAATGAAGATGAGATATAGATAGATGTAGATATAGATACAGATATAGATATAGATGTAGATATACACAATGGAATATTACGCAACCATCAAAAACACAATGAATTCTTGCCATTTGCAATGCTGTGGCTGGAACTAGAGAGTATTATAGTAAGCAAAATAAGTCAATCAGAGGAAGAAATTATATGACCTCTCTCATATGAGGAATTTAAGAGGTATGGTGGGGGGTCATGGGGAGCAGGGAGGGAAAAAAATGAAACAAAATGGAATCAGGGAGGGAGACAAACTATAAGAGATTCTCAATTTCAGGAAACAAACTGAGGGTTGCTGGGGGAGGAGGGATAGGGTGGCTGGGTTATGGATATTGGGGAGGGTATGTGCTATGGTGAGTGATATGAATTGTGTAAGACCGATGATTCACAGACCTGTACCCCCAAAGCAAATAATACATTAAATGTTATCAAAAAATTTTTAAAAAACTGAATGGATGAATTGTATTGTGTGTAAATTATATCTCAATAAAACTTCTTCAAAAACAAAATAAAATGTGTAACTTTTTAACCAAGAAAAAGAACCTTGAATTAGCAATAGAAAAGAAGAAAGTAAATAAAAATATGAAAAAAATAATGGCAAAATGAATTTTAATATAGCAGTGAGCGCAAAAACATGAATGGAACAAAAAGTAATATTTCTCAGATTAAATTTTAAAATATAATATGTTCTCTATTCAAGGTATACTTTCAAAAAGAGACAAAGGTTGAAAACTAACTAAAAATAATGTATGTGGGTAATGTGTCAGAAATCTTACAATCTATCAAAATAAATTAAGAACCAGAAATAAGAGAAAAATGAATGATGTGATGTACAGTCTAAAATAAATAAACTACTGTGAACATAACTTCATGATAAAGCATCAAAATATATAGAACAATTGACAGAACTACAGAAAAATATACAGATCAATATGTTTAATAATTTCAATTCATCTTTCTCAGGAGCTAGTAGAAAAAGAAGAATAAAAGTAAGCAGAAAGGAGACTTCTGGAAATGTAAAAAGCTTAGAAGCTGTCACCCCCAATCTTACAACAAGAAAAAGCTGAACAAATGAAAATAAATGACTTTTCTTAGACACATCAGGGAGCTGAATTTGGAGGGTAAACTGCCACCACAGAATCCAAAGAGACAGGCAGATCCAGGAAGCCAAGGCTGGGACTGGCTTATCTGGAGCAGAAACAACTGGAGCATAAGTTAGTAGAAACACTTAAAGTTCATTTCAATGAACTGCTGGGAACTAAGTGTAGACTAGCATCAAAGCAAGAAACTTCTGGGGAACCTGCAGTTTTAGAGGAGCCCCAATACTTCCTTGTGTTTATATAACCCTGGTAAGATTTTCACACTGAAATGTTAAGAGAGATCTTGTCTGGCTCTGGAGAGAAAAATGACTTTTCCTGGGGCAGAGACGTCTATAACAAAGGCATATTTTTCTGAAGAAAAATTTTTTAAGATTTTATTTATTAGAGAAAGAGATGGAGAAGGGGGGATGGAGAGGAACAAGCAGACTGTGCACTGAGCCTGAGATCATGACCTGAGCCTACATCAAGGGTCCAATGCTTAACTGGACTGAGCCACCCAGGCACCCCAGGAGAAAAGGTTTTAACAGAACTTTGTACTGTCAAGGAAGGAGTACTCCTAACTCAAGTTGCCTATGGCCTTCTTGTCTCATCTAAGCACAGTAGAGCCATACCACTGAAGAAACACTCATGAAGGTCCCAAACCCAAGACACAGGCCCACTAAAAGACAGCTTTTTTTTTTTTTTTAAGATTTTATTTATTTATTTATTTGTCAGAGAGAGAGAGAGAGAACACAAGTAGGCAGAGGCAGAGAGAGAAGCAGGCTCCCCGCTAAGGAAGGAGCCCCATGTGGGACTTGGTCCCAGGACCCTGGGACAATGACCTGATCATGACTGAGCCAACCAGGCATCTCTGAAAGACAGCTTTTATCTTAAGATTTTATGATATGATCACTGAACTTGTCTCCCTCCTCTACACCCTTACAACCACACCAACAGGGGTCTAGTATAATAGTAGTGGGTTACAGTTGAAAGAGCTGCAAGGGGGCACCTGGGTGGCTCAGTGGGTTAAAGCCTCTGCCTTTGCCTCAGGTCATGATCCCAGGGTCCTGCGATCAAGCCCCACATCAGGCTCCCTGCAGGGAGCCTACTTCCCCCTCTCTGTCTGCCTCTCTGCCTACTTGTAATCTCCGTCTGTCAAATAAATAAAATCTTAAAAAAAAAAAAAAGAAAGAAAAGAAAGAGCTGCAAGATGTGGGTGTAGCTGAGAAAAAGCACTGAGGAAGGGAGGCAAAAACAAGGACTCTAAAGAAATTTGAATCCTCTGATCCCAAAAGCTACAGCACAACTCAGTCAAATTAACCTCTACATGCTAAAGGCCTATACCTGATACATCTGCAGCATAAAACTGCAAAGCTTAGGAAAATGCAAGAAAAAGGATTATCCGAAGAGCTACAAGCATCAGAACTTGACTTACATATGAAGCACATGTTGGAATTATTGGTTAGGAAACCTAAAATAACTATGATTAATTGGTTAGGGGCACTGTATTAGTATTATTCAGGGTTCTCCAGAGAGACAGAATTAATAGCGTGTGTGTGTGTGTGTGTGTGTGCGTGTGTGTGTGTGTGTTGGGGGTGTAGATTTATTTTAAAGAATTGGCTCACATGATTGTGGGTACTGGCAAATTCAAAATCCATGGGGCAGGTCAGCAGGGTGGATACCCAGAAAACAGTTGCAGCATAATTTTGAAGGGAGTCTAAAGGCAGAATTCCCTTTCTTCTGGGAGGACCTCAGTATTTTTATATTTATTTATTTTTAAGATTTGATTTATTTGCTTGAGAGAGAGAGAAGGAGAGGGAGAAGTAAACTCCCTGCTGAGCAAGGAGGTCTATGCAAGTTCGATCCTAGGATCATGACTCGAGCCAAAGGCAGATGCTTAACCAACTGAGTCACTCAGCACCTCATCAGTATTTATTTTTAATAACTACAATTGATTAAATAAAACCCATTCACATTATGGAGATTGATGTGTTTTTTTCAAAGTCTACTGATTTAAATCTTTAATCTTCACCTTTCATCCTTTTAATCCATAATTGCATTTTAAAAATTAAGAAAAACAAAAAAACAAACAAACAAAAAACAAAAAACTCTATACCTAGGTATATCATGTTCACATTGCATGAAACCAAAGATAAGGAAATTCTTGAAGTAAATGAGGGGGAATATAACATGTTATAAATGAAATAATAAGAAAATGAATTATAGTAGACCTCCACTGGAAATAATGCAATCAAAAGAGAGTGAAATAAAATATCTAACATTTAGGAGAAAAAAAAAGAACAAGCTAGAATTCTACATCAAACAAAATTATTCTTCAAAATGAAGAAAAAGAAGTTTTTCATAAAGCAAAATCTGAGGAAACGCACCACCTGAAGATCTACCTTGAAAGAAATGTTAAAAGCATTTTCTTCAGGGAGAAGGAAATGATGCAGATCAGAAAGTCAGATCTACATTACAAAAAGTAGGAGGATTAGAGAAGGAACAATGGTGGTAAAATAATTTCTTTTGCTTTCTTATTATTAAGTGATTTTAAAAGCAAGAGTTAGAAGCAGACATGTAAGTGAAATAAATTACTCTAGTGTCATAGGGATAGAAAAGAGGAATTGGAAATACTGTTATATTTCCCTAGACTAGAAACAAAGTGGTATACTATTATGTGAAGGTGGGCTTAGATCAGTTTAAAATGTGTATTGGAAATTGTGGGGCAATGATTAACAATTTACTTTTCTTTTTTCATTTTCTTTCCTTTTTATTTTTTTAAAGAGAGGGGCGAGGGGAAGAAGGAGAGAGAGAATCTTAAGCAGGTTCCATGCCCAGTGTGGAGCTTGATTGGGTCTCCATCCCACAACCCTGAGATCATGACCTGAGCTGAAATCAAGAGTCATACATTTAACTGACTGAGCCACCCAGGTCCCCTAACAATTTCTTTTAAAAAACAAGCATGTTGATATGCTAAGAGAGGAGACAAAATGGAACTACTTAAAATGATAAAGTGAAACCATCAAAGGCAGTATGGAGTTATAGGGTTAATTGGGGAGAAAAAAAATTAATAACTGCAATAATGAAAAACAAAGAGAGACATATGTGATAGATAGTAATCAAAATGCTAAAGACTGCCATGTATTCCCTCATTTGCATGTTGAAGTCCTAATCTCCATTATGACTATATTTGGGGAGATGGATTTTTAGGAGGGAATTAAGGTTAAATGTGGTCATGATGGTGTTGCTCTGATCTCATGTGATTCATGCCCTTGAAATAAAAGACATCAGAGGTGGGGCTCCTGGGTAGCTCAGTGGGTTAAGCCTCTGCCTTCGGCTTGTGACATGATCTCAAGTTTCTGGGATCAAGCCCCGCATCAGGCTCTCTGCTCGGCAGGGAGCCTGCTTCCCTCTCTCTCTGCCTGCTGCTCTGCCTACTTGTGATCTCTCTCTCTGTGTCAAATAAATAAATAAATAAAATCTAAAAAAAAAAAAAGACATCAGAGAGAGCTAGCATGCTCAGATGAAAAGCCATGTGAGGACAAAGCTGTCATTTTAAGGCAAAGAACTGCCATCAGACGCTAAAACCTGCTGGAAACTTGATCATGGACTTTCCCTCCTCAGAACTGTGAGAGAATAAATTTGTAATATTGAAACCAACCAGTTTGTAGTATTTTGTTATGGCAGCTCAAGCAGACTAACATACCAACTATATCAATGATCGCTTTGTGTTTAATACTCTAGATATATAATTAAAAGACAGTGACTGTAGGAGTGGATTAAAACAACAGCAAAAACTAGAACCCAACTACATACTATCTATAAAAAAACCCCACTTTAAACATAATAACACAGAAAAATAATGGAGAGAAATATGTCATGTTAATAGTAATGAAAAGAAATCTGGGTAATAATATTCCTTTTACAAAAACAGACTCCAGAACAGAAATATTTATGAGGGACAAAAAAGAGCATTATATAATGATAGAGGGGCCAATTATCCATGAAGACATAAGAATCCAAACATCTACGCATCTAAAAATAGAACATCAAAAAATGCATGAATTGAAAGAAAAAAATACACAAATCTACTACTACCATTAGAAACTCTAATACCCCTCTTTTAGTAATTGACAGATCAGCAGGCATAAAATCAGTTAGGATACTGTTGATCTGAACAGTACTATCAATTAACTTATTTCAAATGACATTTGTAGAACACTCCATCCAATAACAGAAGAATGAGCTAGAATGTTCTATCTACTGGATAGAGAACATTCACCAAGGCAGACCACATATTGAACCATAAAAGACATGTAACAAACTTAAGAAGTAGAAATCATCAAAATAAATTCTTACACTGCAGTGGAATTCAATTAGAAATCAGTAACAAAAATAGATGAAATTTTCCCAAATAATTTGAAACTAAACAACACATTTCTAAATAACACATCACAAAAGAGGTCTCAAGAAAAATCGTGTTTTACAACTAAAGGGAAATGAAACTGCAATTTATAAAAATTAGAATTTAGAGGGGAATGTATAGCATTAAATGTATATGTTAGAAATATGTAAAATCAATAACTTAGCTTCTATTTAGGAATGTTGAGAAAGAATAATTTAATCCTAAAGCAAGTAGAAAAGAAATAAAAATCAGAGTAGAAACAAATGAAATTGAAGACAGGGAAACAATAGAGAAAAATCACCAAAAACAAAAGCTGGACTTGTGTCTTGGGGTTGTTAACTTTGTGTCTTTGAGAAGATAATATCAACTGGAAAACAGCTAGTCAACTAACAAGAGATTATGATTGATGACACAAATGTAGAATACCATATATGAAAGAAGCCTAATGTTCCCATGGACATTTAAAATATAACATAGAATACCACAAATTTGGTATGCTTCCAAATTTGGTAATTTAGATGATATGGATCTATTTTCTGAAAGACAGAAATAGGTAAAATTCTCACAAGGAGAGATAGATGATCTTAGTAAACCAATATCTATGAAAGAAATTGAACCAAAACAGAACACATCGAACTCAGATGGGTTTATTGATAAATTCTAGCAAACATTTAAGGAATAAATGATACCAATTTTCTACCATCCCTTCTAGAAAATAAAAGCATCTATAAGACCAGCATTGTGTTAATACCAAAGCTGAAACAAACATTACACAAAAAGGAAACTAAACATAAATGTGGGTACAAAATCTGCATCAAAATATTAGTAAGTTGAATCCAACAATATATACCACAGTTAAATGGGGTTTATACTGGTTATGCAAAGTTGACTCAACATTACAAAAATCAATGTAATCCACCACATCAAGAGACTAAAGAAAATAAATTATGATCATATCAATAGTTCCAAAAATTTTGGTAAAATCAAATATCCAAGTGTGATAAACAATTCTCATCAAACTAGGAATAGAGGGGATATTTATTAATGGATAAGAAACACTTACAAAAAATCTACAATAAACTCTAAAATTTAATGGTGAGAACCTGAATGTTTTCCCCTTAAGATGAGAAGCTAGGATTTCATTTTTTTAACCACTTCCACTCAAATCTTAGTGGAAATTCTAACTAATGTAAAAAGACAAGTAAAGGAAATGAAATGCGTACATACTGAAAAGAAACAAAACTGCCTTTATTCCCAGATGGCATAATTGTCTATGTAGAAAATCCCAAAGAATCAACAAAAAACTGTAACTTGTAATTGAGTATCAGAAACCCAAAGTAAACAAGATTAATATTGAAAAGTTAATTGCTTTCCTACATAATTACATTGAAAAATTGTAATATAAAATAAAAAACACTATTAACAATAGCATCCCAAAAGTGAAAATTTGGTTGTGAATCTAGCAGAATATTTATGAGATTTATATATGGAAAACTACAAATCCCTGATGAAAGAAATAAAAATTCTAAATAAAAGGTGTGGTATTTTTTTCCATGGATTATAAAACTCAATTTTGGTCAGATTCAATTCTACCAGTCTTATCTATAGATTAAAAACAATGCTAGTTAAAATGCTGTTTTGTAGATATTGACAGACTAGCTCTAAATTTGACGAAAGATCTAGAATACTCAATATTGAAAAGAAATTAAAAAAAAAAAGAAAGGACAACCTGATTTCAAGTCTTTCTATACAACTACCATACCAAAATAGTGCTGTATTGCTGCAAAATCAGACATGTAGATCAATGGAACATAATGGCAAAGTCAGAAGCAGATCCACACAAATACAGTAAGCTATTCTTTGACATAAGTACAAAAGAAATTCAATAAAGGATTATCTTTTCAACAAATGGTGCTGGCAAATATATGCAAAAACATGAACTTAGATACAAACTTTGTATCTTTGAAAAAAAATTAAGTAAAAATAATCATATACCTAAACGTAAAATACAACACTGTAACATTTGTAAGGGAAAATAGGAGAAAATATAGGTGACCTTATGTTTGGTGATGAAATTTTAGATATAACATCAAAAGTGTGATAAATGAAAGCAGAAATTGATAAGTTGAACTTGCTAAGAGTAAAAAAAAAAAAGAATGTTCTATGAAAGAAAATGTTATGTGAATGAAAAAAAACAAGGCACAGACAAGGTGAAAATATTTGCAAAACATATCTGATACAGGAGTTGTATCCAAAATATGTAAAGAACCATTAAAACTCAACAATAAGAAAACAACCCAGTTTAAAAATGGGCAAAATATCTGAATAGACAACTCATCCAAAAAAATAAACAAATGACAAACATATGAAAAGATGCTCAACATGTTGTTATATTACATATTTACCAATTAAAGCAAGAATGAGATATTACTACATACTATCACAATGGTTAATACCCCCCAAGTCCCCTAATAATACAAATTGCTGGATCAACAGAACTCTAATTCATTGTTGATAGAAATATAAAATGGTAAGCCACTTCAAAAGATAGTTTGACCAATTTTTACAAAGCTAAGTCTTTCTACATGATTCAGTAATGACACTTCTAGGTATTTACTTAATTGATTTAAACATTTATGGGGCACCTAAGTGGCTCAGTCAGTTAAATGTCTGACTCCTGGTTTCAGCTCAGGTGATGGTCTCAGGGTCCTGAGATGGAGCCCCACATCAGGCTCTGTGCTCAGTGCGGAATCTGCTTGGGTTTCTCCCCCCCCACCCACATACATAAATAAAATTAAAAATAACTAATGCCCACACAAAAACCTATGTACTAGTATTTTAGGAACTATATTTATAATTGCAAAAAGTTGGAAGCAACCAAGCTGTGCTTCAATAGGTGAATTAATAAATAATTATGGTTCATCTGTACAATACAACAGTATTCAGAATTATGAAAAAGTTAGCTATCATACCACCAAAACACATTAATGAATATTAATTACATATTGTTTTTGTTCAATAATGGGAGGTTTGGGTAAAATGTATGGACAGATACCAGTATATGTTGTATATAAAACTGACAGAAGAGATGAAGAAAATCTGCAAATCAACATGAAATATGGTACCTCAATAGAATAACCAGGAAAAATATTTTTAAAAAATATATGAAGAGGCAATTATGTAAGAGAAAATCCCCAAAGGCTAAAATGTTAATAAAGTATGCAATCTCCTTAAGAAAAATATAAGTAAAACCAACAATGAAACATCACTCTATATTGGAAAGCATGATATTCTCCAGAACTGGTAGTGATATGTGAGTACTGGAAATTTTTTCCTACACTGCCAGTAGGAATGCAGGCTGATGCCTCCATCAGACAATGTGGGGAAACACTCTGGTAACATTCATTGAACTAAGTACAGAATTGGAAATTTAATGATTCTGTAGAATTCTACTCCTGTATAAACCTTATGGACATTTTTTTTTTTATAGATACACAAAGTGTTATTTGTGGTGGAAAAGGAAGCCTAGGTATCCATCATCAGCAAGGTGTATGGGTAAAACGTATTATATGCAAACTGGAGAACTATGTGGCAGTTAGAGGCAGTAGAAAATATGTACCTAGAGCAACTTGGATGGATCTTAAAATGAAATGTTGAGTGGGGGGAAAAAAAAAGAGAGAGAAAGAAACAGAATACCATTACGTAAATAAAATTTCATGCACACAAAATAACAATTCATATTTGCAAGAATGCATAATTCATAATATCTTGGCTTGAGAATCTTGTAAAACAGACTCAGAAGCAAGTTGTAAGTGCTAATTCTTTATTGGAAGGTACAATCCCAGAGAAAACAGAAGTGACATGAGTAGGATGAGATGCTCTAGCCAGGTGCTGCTGTTCTGACCCCTGGCTTTATGGTGAGCTGCAAAAAGACACAGCTTGTTTATCTTGTTTCTTTTACATATGCTTGGCCATGTAAGGCATTCCTAAACAGTGCTTTGAAAGAGTTAATAGGAGATTGATATGGAGAAAGGATTTATTTCTCTCATCTTGTGTCTCCATTTGTTAAAAGACTCCCCACAGGGAAATAACTACTTCACTTTAAGTTGAGGAAGAAAGTTGGCCCCTTGGGAAGTCAGATCCCATGACTCATGGTGTGGCACTTAGTGGCGTGGAGGGAACTGAAAAATCCTAAGCCTCAGGGGAAGGATACATATAGGCGCTCTTGGGCTTAGTGGGTTACAATAATATCTGAGGTGGAAAAGTGGGCAAAATTCAAGAAAGCAATTACAGGAGACATGTGTCATATCTGACAAAACTATAAGCAAAAAGATACATATTAAACACATTAAAATGGTTGCCTATGGTGAAGGAAGAAGAAAGAGTAAAGAATGTGGATAAAAGGAAATTAATAAAACAAGACTGCTGGGAACAGGGTGATTCTGGGTCATAAAGCATAGTATAATTAGCTTTACCTTCTTCACTTGAATTAAAAAAGAAAGGGAAGTAAAGAAAATCCAATAGGTTGTGTCATAATCATCAGCAAATAAGTGGTGTATGAAATTGCAAATGAAAAGACTTCACCTGGTAAATAATTGAAAAAGCACAAGATCATGTAATGTGGAAGATAATAAGCCAGTTTTTTTTGCATTCTTAATGCAGAAAACTAAATCAATATTGGTTTTGTTTAATTAAAAATATGAATGAAATTGTATGATGAAAGTAACATTCCCTATATTACAAATTTTATCAAGAGTACTGGGAAAGGCCAGGCAGGATTAGTAAGCCTGTGAATCAAAATAGAGAAATTGTTTACTAATGCATTGACAAAAGTGTTTAATTTAGAAAGGTATAAATTACAAACTACAAATCCTTTGGGTCTTGAACAAACACAAAGTTGTCTTTGTAAAAGAGAAGTGCTTAATATTCAAGGGAATTGAATGTTTGTGCCAAATGAATGCCAGAACATTGATCTTGGAATCCTCAGCTTACAAAATTATGAGAAATCAACCCCTATTATTCAAATCATGCAATCTATGGTATTTGGTCATGGCAGCCAGGTCAGACTAAGACAATCTCTTAGGTCTCTTTTGCCTGCAAGTGGCAGAAACTCAACTCAAACAAGCTCCATTTCAATGAGAGAATAGAGAAAAGACATTTATTGTCATGCGTTAGAAAGCAAAGTGTGCCAATTGGTCTCATGTTAGACTGAATCTGTAACCTCAAATGGTATCAGAAATTTGGAGTCTGATAGCCATTTGTATGTCTTCATTGGAGAAGTGTCTGTTCATATCTTCTTGCCCATTTTTTGATATGATTATCTGTTTTGTGTGTGAAAAATGTTCATCATCACTAGCCATCAGGGAGATTCAAATTAAAACCACATTGAGATACCACCTCACACCAGTTAGAATGGCCAAAATTAGCAAGACAGGAAACAACGTGTGTTGGAGAGGATGTGGAGAAAGGGGAACCCTCTTACACTGTTGGTGGGAATGCAAGTTGGTGCAGCTACTCTGGAGAACAGCGTGGAGATTCCTCAAGAAATTAAAAATAGAGCTTCCCTATGACCTTGCAATTGTGCTACTAGGTATTTACCCCAAAGATACAGATGTGGTGAAAAGAAGGGCCATCTGTACCCCAATGTTTGTAGCAGCAATGGCCATGGTCGCCAAACTGTGGAAAGAACCAAGATGCCCTTCAACAGAAGAATGGATAAGGAAGATGTGGTCCATATACCCTATGGAGTATTATGCCTCCATCAGAAAGGATGAATACCCAACTTTTGTAGCAACATGGACGGGACTGGAAGAGATTATGCTGAGTGAAATAAGTCAAGCAGAGAGAGTCAATTATCATATGGTTTCACTTATTTGCAGAGCATAACAAATAACACGGAGGACATGGGGAGATGGAGAGGAGAAGGGAGTTGAGGGAAA
>PISX010028269.1:0-21803 GCA_004024625.1 Mellivora capensis
TGCCTCTTTGTTTTGTTGACTGTCTCCTTTGCTGTGCAGAAGCTTTTGATCTTGATGAAGTCCCAAAAGTTCATTTTTGCTTTTGTTTCCTTTGCCTTTATTAAGCTTATGTTTTGAGATCAAGTGTAAGCAACACCAAAAGGTGACTTCCATTAAAGTAATTTTGTCTCAAAACTACCTATAAATTCTAAACATGGTATATTAAATCTAAGACAAGAATCTTCTTCCAAACTGTTTTCCCATGACTTTGAGTTATCTATTTAATATTCAGTGAAGATATATATGGTATTATGTATAATACAATAGTTTATATATAGTATTTTATAGTATTTTAATGACCCTGACTTTCTGCCATCATTACAAAAGAAGAGAACAAATTTAAAGCAAAAAATGGTAGAATATTTTTCTCTACGCATTTTAGAATCTGAAAGTCATGAGGCTCTTACCTGTATCGGGGTCATCTTAGAACCTTGAGTATATTAGTTTCTGTGGAAGGCACCGCAGACGCCAGAGAGATAACCTGTTGGAGGATGGATAACCTGTCCCCTGAACCAGGCTCAGGCCTGAAGCAGACTCAGGCACCCCAAATCCAGCATTTATTTTAAGTACCAACCAACTCCAACACTTTGTACCCCAAAGGAGCATGCCTGCCTAAGACTTAGGCCATATAAACTAGAGAATAATACTAGACCACACACGTCTTAGAAACCACAGACTTTAAACATTTTGAGAGGTAAGAAGTTATTACCTGAATTAAAGAACGATTTGTGTATGTTGGGGGCTGCTGTATTTTGAAGGAGGAGTTGGATTTGGGACTTTTGAATAGAGATAACGCTAAGCAGTAGAACAGAAATAGCTGAGATGACTATGTTACTTAAAAACTATGCCTGGGTGGGGGATGCCTCGGTGGCTCAGTCCACTGAGCATCAGATTCTTGGTTTCAGCTCAGGTCATGATCTCAAGGTCATGAGATGGAGCCCCACATCAGGCTCCAGACTTAGAGTGAAGTTGGCTAAAGTTTCTCCGTCTCCTTCTTCCCCTACATGCACTCGAACTCTCTCTCTCATAAATAAATAAAATCTTTTTTAAAAATAATGTGCCTAAGAAGCCATCTAAGTGGAAGAGAAGATTCACAAGGGCTTTCAACAAATATTTATTTAGCACCAACAATATAGAGATCACTTGGGAGTTCCAAATTTAATGCAATTAAGTGTCTACCCTCTAGGTGCTTAAGTTCTGGTAGAAGAGTAAGTGTAAGACACAGTATCTCAAGAGGCATAAGAGCGGAACAGTTGTTCCCCTTTATTGGTGGTTTCACTTTCTGTGGTTAGAGTTGCCTGCGGTCAACCTTGGCAGAGCCAGGTGTCTCCCCGGCCCCTCCTCAGCAGGCGGGTAGCAGCCTGACACTTCGCCACAGTGCCTGTGTCACTCACCACAGTCCATCTCAATACACGTCATCACGGGAAGGGTGAATATGCCACAGTAAGGTATTTTAAGAGAAAAGAGACCGCATTCAAGTAACGTCTACTATAGTACATTATAATTGTTCTAAGTTAAGAGTTACTATTGGAGCGCCTGGGTGGCTCAGTCAGGTAAGCATCTGTCTTCGGCTCAGATCAGGATCCTTGGGTCCTGGGATCAAGCCCCGCATTGTGCTCCCTGCTCAGAGGGGAGTCTGCTTCTCCCTCTCCTTCTGCTGCTCCCCCTCCCCTTGCTTGTGCCCTCTTTTTCCTCTCTCTATCTCTCTCAGATAAATAAAATCTTTTTTAAAAAGTTACTGTTGATCTTTTATGGAGCCTCATTTATACATTAAATTTTATCATAGGTATCTATGTATTGGAAAAAAACAGCAAATAGAAGGTTTGGTACTATCTGTGGTTTCACGCATCCACTGTTTTAGGGGGGAGGGTCTTGGAACACATCCCCACAGATAAGGGGGCTACTGGACAACCAGGAACATTAGTGCAACTAAGGGGGAGCTCCTGGTGAAATTGATCAGGGAATGCTTTATGGAGCACATGACTTTTAAGCTTGGCCTTGAAGGGACTTCACGAAGCAGAAGCAATAGCAGGGAAGGACATTATGGACAGAGGACGTGGAGGGCAACCAGTATTTATCCCTGCTATGTGTTGTTGGTAATCTCAGACCTAGGCAGGGGTTATCCTCCCACTTTATAGACAAACAGGCTCTCTTGTTGTTTCGGATCTTCATCATGCTGGTGCAAGAGCCAGTATTTGAATACAGGATTGCATGACAACAGCATTGCACAGAAGCAAAAGTGCAGGAATCAGGAAGAAGGATCAAGACGAAGGGAGCAGACAATGTTTTAGTGGTTTAGCAAGCATCCATCATAGCCATGGTGATACTGTGGGAACAAGGACAGAATTGAAGATGATTAAAAGTGTGTGGGCTGGAGTGCCTGGGAGGCTCCGTTGGTTAAGCATCTGCCTTTGGCTCAGGTCATGATCCCAGGATCCTGGGGTGGAGCCCAGCCTCAGGCTCTTTGCTCAGCAGGGAGCCTGCTTCTCCTTCTCCCTCTGCTGCTCCCCCTGCTTATGCTCTCTCTCTGTGTGTCAAATAAATAAATAAAAACCTTAAAAAAAAAAAGTGTGTGGGTTCCTCACGTGAAGGGGGCACTCACGGGCTCAGAGTCATTCATGCGGGGAAAGAAGTTTCATTTCTTTAATGGGAGAATAATTTAGGGGAGGAGCTGGCAATAAGAGGCCAGAGAAGTGAGGAGGAAAAGGAAGTAATACAGGGAGCATGGAAAGCAGACACACTTGATCCATTACCGAGCTGGCCACAGTATTTCTTCTTAATTGGTGGACTCAATAAAATTACAGGAGACATTTATTGACCATGCAAACAGATGAAGATCAGTGTGCAAGAAGATTGGACCAGCTGGAAAGATGGGCTGGATATAAGACACAACAGGGAAAATTAAACTGTACTAAAAATGTAGCAGTTTCATTTATACAAAGCTCAATATGTGCCATTCTTATCCACACCACCCCCAAAAAGCATTGTCTTGGGGATGTTAGAAATACATTAGTTAGACCCACATACAAAAATCACCATGCTCTGCTCTCTTGTGGACCGAACACCACCTGAGTATTCTGCTGCTACTGGACCCCAAGCTTGAGCAATATAGAAAAAAATGAGCACATTTTGAGGCCAGCAGGTTCTGGAGGCCAAGCGTTGGGAAGGGCCTCGGTGAGAGGACTGCAGGCAGGAGCACGGGGACGGATCATCATGATGGGGAAGAAAGCACTGCAGGAGAGTCACAGCAGCAGAAATAATACAGAGGGATGATAACGAATAATAATAATAATAAAGAATAACAATAAAGTTATCTTTCCAGTAGGGGAGAGAGAGTTGGGGGATTATGAAAAAAAGAGCAGACCATTGTGATGGAAATGCCAGGTCTCCATTAACTTTTGTGTGAAACCAGGATTAACCTCACTGCCAGCAGCCAGTGGGAATTCATGGCTCTCAAACTAAAACTCACATTTGCATAATAACCAGACAGAGAGGAATATATCTTCAGGGAAGACTGCAATATTAAAAATTCTAGTGTTTCACCAATCCTTTAAGATCGATCCGCGACTAGCCAGGGGAGGGGCTGCCGAACCGTTCTCCCCTCCACTTTGTTCTGAAGCAAGTTCTACAAGAACACCACTTCCAAGTGCTTGGGTGCTGGGGACAGTGTTTGCTCTGGAAACGTACAGTTGCAGCTGAGAAGAGCCCCAGAAACTAGGACCAGTGGCCCCAGCCACATTCTCACAGCAGGGAGAAGGACCAGACAGATGTTTCTCTCAGAGTCACGAATCACGTTTTGCTTATTTTGTAGTTGAGCCATTTTTTAAATAAAAAGTCCCCGTGACCTAGAACAAGAGTGTTCTCATCCCCGTGCTTCTTTCTCTGAGAAGTTAGGGCTGCCTCATTCCAGTAATGCCTGAGGTTACATTGGAAATGAAGGCTGTATCCCAACACACGGAAGCACTATCTTTTGGCGGCTCTGGCTTTTGGTAGGTGTGGGGCTGTACGTTGGGGGAAATGATGGAAGAAAGGCAAGCTTTCCATTTTATTTCCTCATCACCCAAACCACGTGCCATGATGAAAAGATGTAGCTGACTTAGGTTATTGAGATGAAATTCCACATTAAAACTGAACATTTCCTGGCTTAAGAGGATATGAGAAATTCATTTTCAGAATTAGGTAAATTTTCTTACTTAAACTAATAAGGTATCCATACAGACAAAAGTTTTGAGATCATCCACGGATTCGATGGAGTATTTTATGAACAAATCTTATATATAATGTCTATTTTATGAACAAGTCTTATAGATAACCTTATATATAATGCAATATTTCTAATTTTGATAATTACAGCAAATGTTATATGATGTTATTCCCATTCTATGGCTGAGAATATTGCCTAAGGGTAACAAAGTAGTGAGGCTGGGATTGAAAAGTAGGTCTCTTTTTTTTTTTTTTCCACTGTACCGTGTTGCTTTTCAGTAATGATTTACAGTAATTGGGTTGTATTGTATTCATTTCTAGGTGAAAGTCTACTTAGTATTCATAAAACATCCCATTTAAATTTCCAACTGAAATGAGTACATCCAGTGCCATGCATATTTGTATAGATATTGGATTTTATAACCTTTCTCTATGCCCTTTCTCGTAATTGATATAACAGGAGTCATAAAAATATTTAGTGAAGAAATATTTAATTTAAATAACAGGAGATAAAATAGCAATGCAAAGTGACAATCCCAATCAAGCATAAAACGTGTAAATTTCCAAAGTGTATTAGGTTTCAATTATTAGTCACTATTCAGAAAAATGTCTTTGTTACACATCTTATAGTGGTAAAAGCCAAATGACGGGAAAGTTGAACATCGGTTCACATTGTTTTGGATATACATTTGGATTGAACACAGCATAACATTATATCATAAAATCTCTGGCTCTGATCCTTTCAGAAATATTTTCAAAAAGAAATAGAGCAATTTTCTGTTACTTTTGATAGAAAAGATTTTTTAAACGTGTTTCTCCTGCAAGAGAGAGCATCAAATTGTACTTTTTAAAATGTCTTAAATTATACTCTTTAAATATAATGCAAAGAAAGCAAAGATCGGAATTTAGAAGGAAATGAAGACATTAATAAATTCTTTTTACAGAACAAGTAAGAGAGAAAAAAAAAATGATCTCCTTAGCAAATGACTCCGTATCTCGGAATAAACCAGTAGAGGTAACTATATAGAATTAATTCTTATTTTCTTCCAGAACTCACTTTTGGAATCTGGGTTATAGTAGTGAATAATTAGATACCTTTCATAACGCCCATGTATTTGCAGGTTTTATAAAGTTATAAAGACCAAAAAATATTTGTTATGTAGTTGGTTTTGCAGAGACAAGACATCTTTCATTCATTCGTTTTCAGTTACTTGAAAGAGAGTATGTTTAGTTATTTACCTATGAATGTTGCCAAATGGGATCTAAGGAAACCATGTTAGGTGAAAGACAACAGGACTTTACATTCCTGGAGGTCAATCATGGAAAGAAAAGCCAGCTTTGAGATCAGTCAATTAGCCAGGCATGCTTAGTTTGCTTTGCTAATAGCAAGGCTTAGTTTTGCCCAGTAGGGTCAAATGTTAAGACTCCTTCTGATTCAGCAATCGTGTCCTTTGATACCTTTGAATTTAGTTCTTTTGGAACATCTTTATACATCCATTATACATTGAGACATTTTCTGTTACCTCCACACTCATATACACTAGAAGTAGTTCTCCAGAAGTAGTATAAGATCTCGTGCTGAGTCTGCTCATTTATAACCAACCATGTATCATCATCATCGTAATTATGGAGAGATCCAGTCTTCGTTGAAAGTATATTAACTATTCTGATAAAATAACTCGCACCATTTCAGTCTACCAGGGGTTGCCGCCTTTTGAAGTCCTAATGTTGCTGATAAGAAACTGAGTTTCAGAAAATAATCTACGAGGAGAAAAATAATTTTTACGACTCACCTTTTTAAAAATGAATTTCAGATCCCGATCACTAACGACTTCATTTTGTGAATGACTGTGATATTTTTCTTTGTCTCGGCCTCTGTTGGGAATAGTTGTAAAATGTTTAGTACATGGTACATCAATCCTCTTTGACGCCTGAGCAACCCTGAACGCCTTCAGGTAAATGCTCTGAAGATTCTTTAAATAGGAGATAAAGATCAGCACTGACACAGGGACCCCAGGGGCCTATCCTGGAAAATGTTTTGTTTGTTTTGTTTTGTAACTAAACAAATTCCTGTGAACTCTTTGTTGTCATTTTTCCAAAATCCTTCAAAAAAGAGAGGGATTTGGAAGACAAAACAGCGTCAAAACATTTAAAGCTTCTTCTATAGGTAGAGTCCTATATTCTTTTGAATTTCAGCTGAAATAGAGAAAATATTTTGTGGCAGACTTTCATTATTGTCTCTTAGAAGCACTGAAAGCTTTCATGGCTACTGTTTTTACCGTTGCCACTGAAGTAACTTCCTCTCCAGCGGGTAGAATGCGGGCTGAATGGGTTTGTAAATGATTTGTAATATAAAGTAACTGAGTAGTAAGACTTGTGAATTTCATTACAGTTTTGTCCAGAGTTAGGGGCCACCTAGATCAGTCGGCTGGAGAATGAGCCTTCATTTAATCTTGGCTTATTTCAGTGGCCAGTGATTACTTCGCTAACGGCTGTGACTCATCTCACAAATTTATGATCAAACGGAATAGGAACAAGAAAGAAGGAATGCACAAAAAATACCTCAAGCTTCATAAGCCACACATTGCAACAAATGATTAGCATAGATAGTGTATGTTCTATAGTTTATCTGTTTATCAAATCAAAACAACAGCTTCAGTCTTAGTTCTTTTAAGTATTACATGTAGAAACAAGTAACATAGTGCATATGGAAACAAGGAAATCTTAAGAACAGATTGCTTAGGGGTGCCTGGGTGGCTCAGTTGGTCAAGCGTCACACTCTTGATTTGGGCTCAGGTCATCATCTCAGGGTCATGAGATCGAGCCCCATTGAGGGGCTCTACACTCAATAAGGAGTCTGCTTGAGATTCTCTCTCTCTTCTCGCCCTCTGACCCTCCACCCACTCAAGCTCTCTCTCAATAAATAAAGTTTAAAAGAAAAAAAAGAACCAATTGCTTAAATTCAATTCCCAAGTTGACACTTTATCAGCTAACTATCAAATTATTTATTTTCTTTTCCTCAATTTTCTCATCTATCATTTAGGGCAAAAGTAAGTACCCTCATGCTTATTATAATTATTATTATATATTATGCATATAATAATATATATATAATTATGCTTATTGCAGCATTATTCACAATAGCTAAGATATAGCAATAACTTAGGTGTCCATCAAAGGAAGAATGAATAAAGAAAATGTGAAATTTATATATAATTATTTTTATATATGTAATGGAGCCACGAGAAAGGAAATCTTGCCATTTAACAACAGGAGTGGACCTTGAGGACATTCCCCTAAGTGAGTTTAAGTCATACAGAAAAAGATACATACTGTATGATCTCACTTATATGTGGAATCCAAAAATGCGGAACTTGAAGAAACAGAAAGTAGAATGATGTTTACCAGGGGCTGGGGCTGGGGGATTGGGTAGATGTTGTTTAAGGATATGAACTTGCAACTAGTAGGTAAGTAAGTCCTGGGGACCTAATAATGCGTAGCACAGTGATTATGATCAACAATACTGTGCTATAAACTTCAAAGTTGCTGAGAGACTAGATCTTAATCGTTCTTACCACAAAAAGAGAAATGCTAATTCCGTGACGTGGTAGAAATGTTAGAATGTTAGCTAATGTTACAAGGACAATCACATTGCAATTTACAAATGTTTCAAATCAACACTTTGTACACCTTAAACTTACACAATGTTATATGTCAATTATATCTGGAAATATAATTACTTATTATAATACTTTATATTTATTTATTATATTAAAAATGTAGGAAGTATACCTCTGAAAGGGCTATTGGAAGTTTAAGCGGACAGTGTGTAAAGAAATTAACAATTTCTGGTGCCTAGAAACATTTGAATAAATGTTAGCACTGATTATGAGAGTTTTCAAGTGGTTTTGAATGCTTTGGAAGAACACAAATCTCAGCAGTCATCCAGCAAATACTCATTAAGCACCTACTGTGTACAAAACGATGTCAGATCTTCATCTATGCTAAAACCCACTTGCACCCCCTTTTAAAGTGCTGTGCTGTGTTTAAAATGTTTCTAACATTTTTGCTTTGCAGGAGAACCAGACAAGGCAGAAGTAAAATGAATAAACCAAACAGGTTATTTCTAATGGCTTACGTGAACTCTTCTAAGTATATGTTCAAAAAAGTGAAGACATTCCTGTACATTGTCAAGAAGACGGGCTGTCCACTGGCAAAAAAAAAAAAGTGGGGGGTGGGGGAGATGTGTGTGCTATTTGCAGCTGATGAGCACCGCTAAGGGAAAGGTACTCATTTCCCAGGTTGTTCCATGCTTGCTTTTCTTTTTGGTAGAATCTAGCAGGAAGTGGGGGCAGAGAATTTTCCTCAAGGAAGATTCCAGCCGGGTCAACCATGGAGCCCCGGCCTGCCCAGAGACCAGTGTTCTAGAACAATTAAACTCCAGGATCTGGGAGGAGCCCAAACCCACAGAATTAGGCTAGTGCCTCTTAGCATCTCTGCTGTGTTGGAATTGGGGCTGCCTTCACTGCCTGCAACTTCAAGGTTATGCCCAACTGGGACAGGAGGCTATCCAAATTGGATTGTTGAGGAGTGATTGGAAACAATTGATCTGTCAGAGAGCTATATGGTTTGATTCTAGATCACTTTATTATTTTAAGTCTTGGGTATGTTTTTAAGAATCACTGAATTTTAGATGTAAAAAGTTAGCTTAAGGTAACTCCTCCAATCTTCCCATTCAGAAAATGAGGAAAATGAGGTCCAAAGAGGGTAAATATTCTACACGTTATTTTTTTTAAGCAGGCTTCACACCCAGTGTGGGGCCCAACGTGGAGACTGAACTCACGACCTTGAGATCAAGGCCTGGGCTGAGATCAAGAGTCAGATGCTTAACCAACTGAGGCACCCAGGCGCCCCCCCATCCCTACGATTTTTTTTTTTAATACTCTACATTATTTAAGAAAGATACAAAGTGGTCACATTGACACTAGTTCCGTGGAGGCTCCCAAGAAGACAGTGCCTGAGATTATTTCCTTCCTCTTCTGTTTACAAGCTTTCTAAATTTAGGAAGGTCATCGGCCCTCCCTGAACCTCAATTTCCTGATCTAAAAAATGGGGATGATAATACCAAAACTCAGAAATCAGCAGGAAGATCAAATGACCTTTCATTAGGGTATTTGGTAATGAGCCTGCCTTGCCTACTATAAGCATTCAGTCAAAGTTACCTCATTATTATTTTTACAATATACCTATTGGTATTATTTTAGGGAAGTCAAAGTTAGAAAGAAACCAAAAGACAATGGCTGACAACCAAGCATCCCTTTATGCTCTGAAATTTTCGCTCCTGACCTCTAATGAGCTGGCTAAATGATAAGGAGGGTTGTTTTTGTTTTCCATTTGTCTGTCTCCCAAGTCCATATTCAAAGTACCTAAGAGGATTAGATTATAAAAGTTATGCTTGGAATGTTAAATGTTTTTAAAGAAGTTGATTATTTTACAAACAATGTTTGAAAGAATTTAATTTGTTGAGCTTATGCTTTGATGACTTAACTTGAAATGCTTAAGACGGCATTTTAAAGTATAATTATAAAAATGGAAATTATGAATTTACTAGGAAAAAATATGAGATACTATCTTCATGACATTGTAGCAAGAGAGGGCTTTTAGGTAGGGAACTAAAAACAAAAATCAGGAAGGGTCATAAATTCAAGTTCATCAAAATGCAAAACTTTGGTTCAATGTAAAAAAACATCAAAATGATAAAAAAGACAACTCAGCTGGAGAAGGGATTTGGTTTATACACCTAACAGAGGTTATTCACACAAAACATATTTAAAATATTTTACAAACCAGTAAGAAAAAAATCAAAAGGCCCAAAAGGAAATATTCCAAAAGGTAAGAATAAGAAATTCATAGAAAAAATACAAATGACCAAGAAATATATTACAAATGTTCATGTTCAACAGAAATGAGAAAAGTGGAAATTAAAATGAGATATATTTTTTTATTAGTTAGGCAAATAATAAAAATCTAATCACATAAGTGTGGGCGGGGCTGTGGAGGGAGCAGTGTTTTTAGACATAGCTGGTAGAGGACTGAGTTGATACAGCAATTGGGAAGAACAATGCAGAGCAGTATTCATTAGAACCAGAAATACAAGCTATGTCCCTCCCCATTTCTCCATATCAACCTTCAGTATGAAGGAACAAATAGAGGAATACTCGCCAAAGGAACTTGAGCAAAAACATTGTGTGATTTTGGGTTTTTTGTTTGTTTTGTTTTGTTTGCTATATTGAAAAATTATTAAAAATAAAACAAAAACTAAATATCCTTACATAGAATGATGCCTTCACCAACTAGAACATATTCCTTCTCTGGAATACTCAACATGATTGAAACGGAAAGCATTAAATAGAAGCATAGATCTCCGAGACCTATCTTGTGATACAAATAACCAGTTACAGGAAAATTCATGTAAGAGGTACAATTTATATCAAAAATATAAAAAGATATAACCAAACAGAGTACAGATGTTTGGAGCCTTATGTCTTTATGTAAAAGCATAGAAAAGGCATGGAAGGATGACACATAGAAGTCAAAGCACAGGACAGCACTGAAGAAGACCTGGGGATCATGGCAAAAGTATTTGGGGGTGGGCATTCATTGGGTGTAATGGACCCAGCCAATATATAGACAGGGAGGGAAATGTCAGCTCTATGACAGATAAAGGCTATCATGGAGCAGATGGCTTAGGACCACACCCAGCGGGCTTTCTCCCCTACCCCCCCACCACATTTACCCCCTGCATATCCGCTCTCCCCTCCAGTCTAGTCCACAAGAAGGGGAGTATAGTCCTACATAACTTCATAATGGTCAGAGACAGAGAGGGGAATGAAGAGACTGCTTCCTCAATCTCATAATCTTAATCAAAATGGATGGGCTCCATTTTGCTTAAAAATGTAGACCAGTGCTGCCTCACCATTTAGGTAAGAGGTTTCTCCTTCCCATCCTCTGGAGGAGGGAGTTTGGAAAGTGTGGGACAGCGAGGTCAAGATTGCTCTAGTTGCTGCTTTCAATGTTACTGTTACTATTGTTCCACCCTGGTGATGAGTGTTTCCCGGACAGAGTTGCTAATAAGCAATGTTTCAATGTTTTAAAAAGAGGAAACCTACTCTTGCGACACAAGTAAACAAAACCAAAATTCAAATAGAAATTTATAAAAGATCTTAGCCTTTTCTCAGAACAGTGGTCACTTATAGGTAATGTTTTAATACTTCCAAGGAAAATGTATTTATGTCAAAGTCCTGTGAGAGAAAATAATTAAGAAAGAAAACAAAACAGAAGGCTCAAGAGTGGTGATATGAATTTTCTTTAAAAGGACTGGAAATTATTTCTAAGAAATGTAACAGGTAGAATTTCAGTAAGTTTTATATCAATCCCAATATACACTTAAGGTATTGAACAGCATTTTTGTAATAATTCGTAAAATAAAAATTTACTTGACAAGGTTTTTTCACTTAATTTATTTTTCACCGTGGGGTGAAAGCACACCTCTTTAGTTAAGGAAACTGAGGCATAAAATGAATAAATATTTGCACAGGGCCCCCAAAATTTCAACCCATCTTAATGCATATTTATCTCTCTTGCTCTTTACCAATATTCTCTTCCAGCTTCAGGGCCATCACTGGATAAGCTGAACATATGTGTTTTAAAATTAAAATAAATTCTGATATTTTCTTGGCATATACACTTGCAATGATTCATCAACTAGAATCTTCATCCACTGAGAAGAATGAGTCCTTTATTCTTGTAAACTATAATTAAAAGCATTCAATATTTTGAGGGGGAAAATGTATCTGTTTATGCTAGGTATTTAATAATCACCTAGAGATTTGCTTTAATTGTCAGCTTCTCCAGAATTACTATGGTTTTCTAAATTTCTTAACAAGTAATTATAAATAGACGTTTTGGTATGAAGAAATGGGAATGATATTCAATGTTTCCTGTATTTCATAAATACCATATAATTTCCCTCCATGACAATTTCCATTTTCTGATATGAAAGCGTCCAAGGCCATACCCTGGGCTTAAGTCTCTACTGGAAGCATCTGCACATTCATTTCCTTCTCAATTATTCAGATCCTCCTCTACAATGTCAGAAATTTACACGAGAGACTCATAACCTGATACGTGAATGTATCTTTGTTTTCATTTACAGAAACTTTTTTTTCTTTCTTTTTGTAAATACTGTTTAATGCAGAGTAAGCTTGAGAGACTACACCGCACAGGGGTGAAACAGCATGTGACTTCATTAGGCTGCACATAAGTGGAGAGCAATGATGGCAGATGGTGAGATTCATAGGCCCATGAAGATATGTCAAGGTAAGAGATGATACTCTGAACGTAGACTACTTTATAATTCTCATTGTATGTGTGTTTAGCTTGGCTTGCAAGCTTTTCTCCAATCTGTTATTGCAGCAAAGAACTGAGGTAATCCAAAAGAAAGTATTTGGGGACTTCCAGTAAGTTCTTGAGCCAACAGAAATACACCCAAATGCCAACGCACTCCCTCGCTAAAGTCAATACGTGAACATGTGAGTATTATTTTGGAGGCCGTTGTGCTAATACAAGTGTGTTAAGGTAAGAGCTTATGTTTGTCAAAGTGAAGATTTGGTTCTTCCCATGCCTTCAACGTGGAAGCCATCTTGATGACTCACCTTAAAATCCTTTTCTTCTCTTTTGATAATGATAATGTATTTCGCAGTAGAGCCAAGAGAAGCTACTTGTTTTATCTGCTGAAAGACTGAGATTACGATCGAGATTAAAAGCCAAGATACAGAAATGATGGAATATATCACATCTCTTCTTCCAAAACTTGATTTCCCAGATAATAATCCCCAAGTTATTATCCCCAGAATAATGATCCAGTTACCCTGTATTTTATTCACAGCTCCTAAGATTTGGGAATTAGCCCATACGTGGGGCCCAAAACTCAAGCACTTCCTATATTAACAATAGGAGATAAAAGTTACAATGCAAAAACGAAAAACAACTTATTTTTATTTTTTTAGAGAGAATGAGAGCTTGGGGGAGGGAATGAATGGAGGTGGAGAGAAGACTCTTAAGCCAACTCCACACTCAACGGGAAACCGACACAGGACCCTTTGAGCTCACAACCTTGAGATCATGACCTGAGCCTACAAAAAGTCTGTTGCCTAATCAACTGAGCCACCCAGGCACCCCCAGGGGAAAACAACCTGAAATGCAGATTAAAGCAGATATTTAGAAATCTGTTTTAGGATCTCAACACATAGAGAAGTCAAAGAGAAAATAATTTGCACATATCAGTACTATTTTCCTCCATTTAATCTTTGAAAGTTCCCTTTCATTTAAATTAAAAAAAAAAAAGGTATGTAAAGAATCAAACTCTAAAATTGCTTCTTCATGCCATGCCTCAGGTGAAATAAAAAGAAAGCATAATCGGTGTACCCATCATTAGGCAAGCAGATCATTGGCACCTCTGAGATCTATTGTCCTCTTTCCAAATGAGTAAAGGTTTTGATCACGCAGGAATTAATATGAAACAAGGTATTTTCATGGGGATGTCAAATGAAATTTTCCTTTAATTCAGGGCTGAAGGAAATGCATGTTTCTTCAGAGAGGAAAGATGGCACCCTGGACTAAGTCCTGAGCCAGGGGCTGTAGAATGTGGATTCTCCCCCTCAATTCCATCATTTATGTTCTTTGTGCTTCCCTCTCTTCTATCTTCCTTGTCTTCCTTCTTAAAGAGGAATGCCTGCCATGCTCCCCTCAGAAAGGTTTGTGAGGAAGATTCAAAGACCTATAGTAGAATCACCTAATAAAACAAACCATGCTGTCCAAGAAAATGTCATTACTAACATCAGAAACTCCTTGTGATTACTAACAAGTGTGACACTGTGTGGGTTCTTCCTGTGGGGATGTGGCATCGGCTCAGATGGTGGCCCTCTTGAGTGACTCAGAAAACGGTGTCCCTCTTAGCCCCGGAGACCTGATGTTTTAAAGGGGAGACACAAGAAGCATGCCAGAGACCAAACCGCAATATAATATTGTCTCTGGGGGGAGTCGGTCCCCGGACATTTAAAAAGGGGAAATGTATGTATTCATAAGAAAATGGGCTTTCAACTAGGACAGCTGAGAGAAATGATTTTCTTAAAAATTCCCAGCAAGTTTTAAGCCAAAGGAAAACAAAAGAAACGTTAGGAGCATACCAAGTGTAGTTTTAATCATTCTGAAAAGTAGAAAAACTTGAGAACTAATGGATTCATAAATAATGGTAAAGCAAACAGCAAAGCTGTTTGTACTAATCTTAATGCCCTCTGTGGGATCAGTCAGATACATTAAGCCCTCAGAAAGCAAATTGAGAAAAAGAGAGAATGAGAGAGAGAGAGAGAGAAGGAAAGGCATATTTAAAGGGTCTGGCTCTTCTGTGGAGCAAACTGGCTTCAGCACCCTCTTGTGTTTATTAAATATTCTGTGGAAATGTCTGGGTTGCAAGCTGCGTTTTGGAGTTCTCGGAGATGTGCTCCACAGTGATCTTTCCGATAAAAGCCCTTAGTTTTAGATGGAAAAGATAGTTGAGGTAACTAAGTTCTAATCACTTAATTTAATCTTGTCCTGCTTGGATTCGAATTCAGATTTCCCGATTCCTAATCTTTTTGCTACCTTTCATCATTTTTTTGCATTTACAAGATATTATCATTTAATTATTGGACAATGATTTCAACTCATTTTTGGCCCCTGTCTTGCCACCACCACTCAAAATTATATTACAGCCTACATTTCCTATATACGGATATGGATCAAAAATAACTATATCTTAATAACTTTTTATATCCCTTGAGATCAATGATATAAAACAAAGGGTAGAGTGCTTATGTTTTTCCATATGAATGAAAAAAATTGAAATATTAATCACTAATAAATATAAATGATGGAGAATTTCAGATTATTAACTCAAATTACTTTCAGAAACCACAGTGGCTAAATCATGTTATTAATATAAACACAAAAAAATAGATAAAATAATAGAACAAAATAAATAGATAAAAATGGATAAAATTAAAAAATAGGAAAAAAGAAAAAATAAATAGATAAAAATAGAACAAAAATAAAATAGTCTCTGAGGGTAGAGTGAGTCAGAATGTAAATGAGGACAAATAGAATTCTGTCAGGTCATTTGTTCTTGGAGACAATTACAGATGATACAACACTGCCTTTTTTGGCTTCAAGAGACTAGACGCAAAGTATTTTCGGCAAAGATCCTAATTTTGGATCTCTCGAAGCCTTTGTGTTGAGAATTCGATATATTTGTCTCCACTGTGTGGGCTTATCTGGGATTTTCTAGAATGTTTAAATATCAATCCCTGTTAATAACATCTAGCACAAACATAAAAAAAAAATTCCTTATCATCTTCTTAAAGTCATACATCATCACACTAAATACAGACACAAACAAACTTCTCTGTATTCCACTATTCCAGAACAGCCCACAAAGTAAATTTTGATCTGTATTCATTGCCATCTGTTCATGTGGCATTCACAAATAATGCCATGCTGGAAGACTATATTTACATTTTAATTTCATTATGATTAGAATAATGAGACTATTGATGGTTTCTTCGATTTTCCCTTTTAATAGCCGCTTAAATGTGAACTGCAGCCCTTTTGTGCATCAATCTGTTTTCCCAGAGGGAGTTTTGTGAGCATTCATTTTCTGTTCCCAGTGAAACAGTTAGGATAGAAAAAAAAAAATTCAGACTCATAAGTTTGAATTCCACTAAAAAAAATCTAATTTTTATAGGTGATTTTTTAATTGTCCCAGAACAGCAACAAGTTCAGCTGGAAAGTGATGTGTATTATTATTTATTGCAACATTCAAAATCTTCCCAGGAGAAAGCATTATCTATTAAAAAATGACAAGAAAAAAAAGAATACATAAATAAAAATTTTAAAAAACGAAAAGCAGCTGAGGTCTTCAAAATATTTTTAGAAAACTTCGGACTGAAGTTTAAGATGCGCATAAATAATATAATAAACAAACACACACGCACATGATATATATACATTTTTTTTTTTTTTAGGATTTTATTTATTTGACAGAGAGAGATCACAAGTAGACAAAGAGGCAGGCAGAGAGAGAGAGGAGGAAGCTGACTTCCCGCTGAGCAGAGAGCCGGATGCGGGCTCGATCCCAGGGCCCTTTGATCATGACCTGAGCTGAAGGCAGAGGCTTTAACCCACTGAGCCACCCAGGCACCCCGTTATACATACATTTAAAGTAAACTTTCTGGGCTAAGTATTTTGGTGTTAAAAAAGAAGGAAATTTTGGTTACGGTCATGACTAAGTAACAGGTATTGGTTATAACTACCTAAGAAGTTATGGAAAAAAGATGCAAGTAACTGTTTCCAGACATCAGACAGTATACCACACAGTTCTGCCTTTCTTAAGAGAAGGAAAACACAGGGGTGTGGATAGGTATTCAGTTCAGCTTTCTGCCTGGGGCGCTTTCCAAACTGTAGGGCAAGGGAGTGAACCCAGATTGAAAGCAGTGATCTTGCTGGGTGGAGGAAACGGATGTCAAGAGATCAGGGCTGCTGAGACAGCTGTAATTTATGGAGAAGGGGACCCAGAGAGGAAAAAAAGCTGCTGCACAGAGAAGCAGCTCTAGAAACCTGCATGTAGGCTCCTTTCAGTCTTTCACCAAATACCAACCCGCACATGCTCAGAGCGGACCTCGAGGGTCACCTGTAGAGAAGAGCTCCCAAGGGGCCAGAGTTGCACTGGGATGCTGGAGGCTAAGGGATGTGAGGAGGCACCAGGGTTCTAAGCAGAGGGGAGTCATTTCACTGGATATTCCACACATTCTGTTGACATCTCAGAAAAGCCACATAGCAAAAGTAGGGCTAACAAGTTTGTTAGGGCCGTGGTCAGAGAAGCTAGTGCCTGTGCTCTTTTCTAAGATTTTTATGGTTTCAGGTCTCAGCAGTCTTTAAGCCATTTTGAATTTTTCTGTGTGTTTGGTGTAAGAAAGTGGTTGGCTTCATTCTTTTTGGATGTTGCTTTCCAGTTTTCCCAACACCATTTGTTGAAGAGACGTTTTCCCATTGGATATTCTTTCCTGCTTTGCCAAAGATTAATTGACCATATAACTGTGAGTTTATGTCCGTGTTTGTACTTTGTTCTGTTGAGCTATATGTCTGTCTATATGACAGTACCGTACTGTTTTGATGACTGCAGCTTTGTAAATTTAACTTGAAGTCCAGATGTGTGGTATCTCCAGCTTTGCTTGTCTTTTTCAAGATTGCTTTGGCGATTCTGGGTCTTTTGTGATTCCATAAAAATTTTGGGATTATTTGTTCTAGCTCTACAAAAAATTCTGTTGGTGTTTTGGTAAAGATTGAATTGAATGTGCAGATTGCTTTGGGTGGCATAGACATTTTAACAATATTTGTTCTCCCAGTCCATGAGCATGGAATGTTTTTCCATTTCTTTTTGTTGTCTTCAATTTTTTCATCAGGTTTTTAGAGTATAGATCTTTCATCTTTTCAGGTAGGTTTATTCCCAGCTATCTTATTATTTTTGGTGCAATTTTAAGTGGGATTGCTTTCTTAATTTCTCTTTCTGATGCTTTATTATTGGTGTAAAAAATGAAACAGATTCCTCTGAGGTAAAGGAAACAAAAGCAAAAATAAACTATTGGGACTACACCAAAATAAAAAACTGCACAGGAAAGGAAACAATCAACACAACTAAAAGGCAGCCTATGGAATGGGAGAAGATATTTGCAGATGACGTATCTGATAAAGGGTTAGTATTCAAAATATATAAGGAACTTGTAAAACTCAACACCCCAAAAACAAATAACCAAATTAAGGAATGGGCAGAAGACATGAACAGACATTTTTCCAAAGAAGACATTCAGATGCCCAACAGACACATGAAAAGATGCTCACCATCGCTGATCATCAAGGAAATACAAATCAAAGCTACAATGAGATATCATCTCCCACTTGTCAGAATGGGTAAAATTGACAACAGAAGAGACAACAGGTGTTGGCGAGGATGTGGAGAAAAAAGAACCCTCTTGCACCATTGGTGGGAATGCAAGCTGGTGCAACCACTCTGGAAAACAGTATGGAGGTTCCTCAGAAAGTTAAAAATAGAGCTACCTTACAATCTAGCAATTGCACTACTGGGTGTTTATCCAAAGAATACAAAAATGCAGATTCAAAGGGACACACACACTCTGTTTATAGCAACATTATCTACAATAGCAACTATGGAAACAGCCCAGTGTCCATCAACTGATGAATGGACAAAGATGATTTGGTATAGGGATGCCTGGGTGGCTCAGGGGGAGTCTGCTTCTCCCTCTCCCCTTCACTCTGCTTGTACTCTCTCTTTCTCTGTCCAATAAATAAATAAAATCTTTAGAAAAAAGAAGATATGGTATATATAATGAAATATTACTCAGCTATAAAAAAGAATACAATGACATAGAGCTAGAGATTTTATGCTAAGCAAAATAAGTCAGTCAGAGAAAGACAAATACTATTGATTTTACTCACATGTGGGATTTAAAAAACAAAAAAAAATGAGCAAAGATGATAAAATGAGAGAGAGAGAGAGAGAAACCAAGAACCGACTGTTAACTATAGAACACAAACTGATGGTTACTAGAGGGCAGGTGGGTGGGGGGGATGGTATGAAGGGGTGAAAGAGGTGAAGGGGATTAAGGAGGGCACTTGTGATGATCACAGGGTGATAGATGGAGGCGTTAAATCACTACATTGTACACCTGAGACTAATATCACTATATGTTAACAGACTAGAATTTACATAATTTAAATGAATTTAAGTAAATTTACATTTAAGTAATGTATTTAATTTGTTAATTAAATAATTTATAATGGTTTATTAAATTTAATTAATTAAATTTATCAACTAAATTTAATAATTATTTAAATAATTTAAACAATTTAAATAAAAACTTTGAAAAAAAAGTAGAGTCCTTTTCAGTAGTGTTTGGCGGCACCTAACTCCTTCTACTCACACTTAACCACAGATAATTGTTTTTCATTTCTTTATCTGTCTTGTTGGCTTGTTCAGTGTCTTTCTACACCCTTCCTCAAACTGTTAATTATTTAAGGTACCATTTTTATTTTATTCTTTGATCGGTCAACACCCATGATAGTGTCTGACACATTCCAGCTTGGTGAGAATGCCAACATCTCTTGAACACCTTCATTCATTCATGAGAAACCAAAGTTGTATAACAACCTAGCAGAATAAATGTCTTACAGATTGATACACAAATGTGGTCCCTATTTTTAGTATTTAAAACTCATGATGCCCAATATTTTTTACTGTTGTTAAAAAAAATTATTTATTTATTTATTTATTTGAGAGAGAGGGAGAGAGGGCACAAGCAGGGGGAGCAGCAGGCAGAGGGCACAGCAGGCTTCCCACCAAGCAGGGAGCCCAATGCAGGACTCTATCCTGGGACTCTGGGATCCTGACTCAGGCTGAAGGCAGACGCTTAATCCACTGAGCCACCCAAGGACCCTTTTTACTGTTTTATACACAGAACTACGTACAGCTGGTATGCTCATTTGTCTTGACAATCTCAGTGCTTTGATAACCAAGACAGAAGAAAAAAGCAGAGAAAAATGTAATTTTAGAAACTACTAGATGGATTAATAACTCCAGTAGCAGTTTTTAAAAATTCCAAGAAGTATAATTGTCAAGTGTGATTCTCAGCTAACTTCTGTTAGACGTAACTAAGACACAAGCTGATATATGTAAGATGTGAACCAGCCACTCTTGTTTAAGAGGTTGTCATTACATCAGCGTCGATTTGTTGAAATATCTTTCATTGTCGACCAGTTCCAAAAAACAAAAAACAAAACCTGACACTCCACATCCTTTGATTATTTTTGCCGAAGTCCGACACAGTGCACATTGCTACAGAGCTGAATTTTTAAAAGATTTTACTTATTTATTTAGAAGAGAGAGAATGCCGGTGCAGTGCATGCTCAAGGAGGAGCAGAGGTTGGGAGAGGGTGGAGTGGGGGAAGGGGGCAGAGGGAGGGGGAGAAGCAGACTCCCTGCTGAGCAAGGATTTCCCAACATGGGGACTCCAGGGATCATGACCTGAGCTGAAGGTAGACGCTTAACCAACACAGCCACACAGGTGCCCCTCAAATTGTATTTTTAAATCATCTCTAAAATCAATCAATCAACCAACCAATCACCTCTACACTCAATGTGGGACTTGGACTCACAACTGTAAGATCAAGGGTCACAGGTTCCACTGCTGAGCCAGGCAGGCATTCCCATTGTTTTCATGTTGGGATATTATTTTCTAGTATCTTTCTTTGATTTGCATATGATTTTCATAGATTTTTCAATGTATATGTAATTTCACTCTATACATTCGCTTAACAAGCCATTCTTATATTTTTATTGCTGCAAACTTCCCATAATCATAATTTCACTCCATATTTAGTATGCTGCCCAATGAACGTAGTGTGATTTACTTATTGCACTTCCATTTTGGACTTTGAAGTTGTTTTCTCTTTTTGCATTTATAAATGATTCTGAAGTAAACAGTACATGTGAATATCATGGTCATTATCCCTTGCAATTTCTATAGAACAAATTCCCTGTAGGATGATTTCAGGATCAAATGGAATGAATATTTTTAAATCACTGATTCATATTGTCAAAGTGTTTTCTCTTCAAAGGATGTGACAATATCAACAATAGTGTGTGGGAAACAGTTTACAAGGTTTTATTCTCAAGGTGTTGTCATTTAAAAATAAATCACTGATTTGATAGGTGAAATAGCTCCCAATTGTCCTTTTATTTTGCATTTATTTGCTTGTTCGTGAGATCAAACATTTTCCAATTTGTTTGTTTACCTAGTATCTTTTAAGACTAGATTAATCGACTATTTTTTTTAATCTTCATGACAAGCTAAGGCACTAAAGATGAAAGACAATGCAGAGCAGAGAGAAGGCAGAAATGGTTAGTGACCCCCTACTAAGGTGATGATTATTTCAAATGATATTCTCAGGTACATTAATATGCAAATTATGAGAAAGAGAAGAAGCAAAAGTCACAAGATTTGAGCTCATAATATAGCAAAAAACTACTTCAAACTGGCTCAGGTTTAGATCTTAAGGGACTTTTATCCTTTGTTAAAGCTTTTACAGACCAAATGTATTGGTGTAAAGGAATTGATTTAATATTAAAAGGAAGTATGAGCAGCATGAATATTTGCTGCATGATGGGTCTACAGCCATGCTGGGCAATATGGTAGCAGGTGCCTATTGAACCCTTGAACTGGGACTAGCCTGAATTGAGAGGTTGCACTACTGGGTATTTACCCTAAAGATACAAACGTAGTGATCTGAAGGGGCACGTGCACCCGAATGTTTATAGCAGCAATGTCTACAGTAGCCAAACTATGGGAAGAACCTAGATGTCCATCAACAGATGAATGGATAAAGAAGATGTG
>PISX010028270.1:0-21799 GCA_004024625.1 Mellivora capensis
GAGAAGCAGACTCCCCATGGAGCTGGGAGCCTGATGCGGGACTCGATCCCGGGTCTCTGGGATCATGACCTGAGCCGAAGGCAGTCGTCCAACCAACTGAGCCACCCAGGCGTCCCTGGCTTCTACTTTCTGACAAGGTTAACTGATGCACAACTTACTACAGGGAAGGGAAGAAAGGAGGGGAGAGGTGCACTGTGAAGGCACACAGGCTGACATGGCAGTCCAGTGTGAGCTGTGGAGTCAAAGAAGGTAAGTAAGACCCCAAAATTGTTCCTGAGACTTTAATTATTGGTATCAAAAATTAGGCACTCATATTTAAGTTCCCCTTTTATTCTGTCACTATTCCTTTGAAAAGAGGGTCATACTCTAAACTTCCCCTATCCTGTTCCATGTACTTCCAGGGTGCAGAAGAAACTGATCTTTTCTGATTTGGGGTCCTGGAAAAGAGCCTCTATCTCCTGGGTGCATTCTCTACTTAAAATTTCTAGCTAGTTACCACCACAAAGTGAGTGTGATATACACACTCTCTAAATAGCAGATTGAATCTGTTTAAATGGGCTATGGACCAGAATTTCAAAGCAGTCTAGGACAGTCTTCATCACTAAAATCCTTCTATTCTGATTCACTTTGGGTTTTCACGGTAATTGTTTAACAGTTACAATGTTTTTAAATTTTATGGCATAGCGGTATTAGTAAGAACTGGAGTATTGGGTGTTATTAAAACCCCCTTAACACGGTAAGAATGAAGGAGGGCACCAGAGTACAAATCAACATAATGACTCTTATTTCATTCATTTAAATGAAATCTTTTTCTCTAATGGGAAAGACATTGCCAGTATTAAAATCTGCATTTATATAGAGCTTTCATTTTATACTCTATAGTTATTTAGCATGATCCCTTTGTAAGTGATTGTTAGAGTGAGTTAATAATTTAAAAATAAATATTGAGACAGATAAGGAAAGGTGAAGTGCAGTGCCCAATACAGTTAACATGGCGATTAAGTGCTCTGGAGAAAGATAGATCCAAGCCCCATTCTTAGCTCTACAACACTACCTAATACCTGTGTGATCTCAGGAAGGTTATTTGGCTTCCCTGAGCCTCAACTTCCCTTTAATAAAATACAGATAAGAGCAGTAACTCATTGTTGAAGAGAGAAGCATAGCCAATTCCTAACACAGAGTGATTTCAGTGAATGGTTATAAAATTATCATATGAAGCTTTCTTTTGTAGGACACTTAAAATGTGTGTGTAAATGTGTGTGTGTGTGCGCGTGCACGCGTAAGTGTGCGTCAGGGGGGAGAGAGTCTTATAACTTCAGGATTCATCTGTTGTTCTCGGGATAAAACCAAATTACCAAAAAATCCCACAAAACCCCACAAAAAACACCTCACTTAGTACAAAAACATGTTCATGCTTCTTCATTTGAAACTGAATTAAACTGGCAGATATTAATCAACTATAACTTTTCAACAGCTTCCATGAACCACCTGGGATAAGCTAATCAACAGCAGAAAGATGAGAGCTCAGGACAGACCACATGCGGTGGGACATACAGTGCTTTTTAAAAGAGAATGTGTGACAATGAAAGGGTTTTTTTGCTAAGAAAAAAAAAAGCCCTAACATTCAGTATAAAAGAACATTTATAGGCTCTCAACCCTGAAACAAATGCCTTGATTATTTAATCTAACAAAGCTATACTTTAAATGCAGTAATATGGTGGACCCCTGCAACTTAAAATATACATAATTTATAGAGGATTGTGTAGGACTAATAAAATGAATAATTACAATAATATTAGCTATCATTTAGTGCCAGTTATACCCAAAGTAGTCTGTAGTTTTCTTAGTTAACCTTCACAATAAATCAGTGAGAGAGAAGGAAAAAATCCTGTTATCCCCATCAAGATGAATTAACTGACACTCAGGAAGATTACATAACTTGTCTATGGTTACAGTTAGTAATGCGACAGAGATCTAAATCTAGGATTGTTATGACTTAAAAACCAATATTCTTTCTGGTCCAAACTGCTTCTCTGGGCAGAGCTAAAACTGAACCAAATGACCTTGAAGATCCCTTGTTAATCTAGGACCGAAATTATTTTTTCTCATAGGTTAATACCCTTGAGGGTATCTAGTTCCTCACCCTGTCCCCTTCCAGCAACTCTCTAGCCCCCTACCCCGTACGCCGTTTTCAGGTAAAAAAGCAAGCAAGAAAGAAACAGAAAGGAAGAGAGAATTACTAAGTTACACGTTTTAGATACAAACGAGTGACCTGCAGGTAATGATAACCCTAAGAGAGTAAGAGAAAGAGGAAAAAGAGAGAATTTCGATTGGTCATTAGAGAACTTCCTGACAACAAAAATAGAGACATCAGGGGCGCCTAGGTGGCTCAGTGGGTTAGGCCTCTGCCTTCGGCTCGGGTCATGATCTCAGGGTCCTGGGGTTGAGCCCTGCATCGGGCTCTCTGCTCAGCAGGAGGCCTGCTTCCCTTCTTCTCTCTCTGCCTACTTGTGATCTCCGTCAAATAAATAAATAAAATCTTAAAAAAAAAATAAAGACATCAGAACACATTATCAAATGTGTTCTGTAGGATAAACTGAAGAAAATACAACCTTGTGAAGGGCTGTCAACACACAAATAGTGTCAACATACACACAAGATGGGGAAGTACAAATATAGCCTACTTGGCTCAGCCTCACTTCTAATTTAAAACAGAAAAGAAAAAAAGGGAAGTGGTAAAATAAGCTTGATGGCAGCCATCAGGAAAGTGCACTACAATTCTGCTAGCCTAAATACAAGTTAGCAAAAGGCTAACCCAAATATTTGTGGCACATTTTTCAAAGAACCCTTCGATGTGCAACAACCATTTTATATTTTCCTTCAACTCGCTATCCGTTAAGACAGAGCATCTCTATTTTCTCTGCAAAATCATGCTCAGGTTGGAGCCAGTGCTCTAAGTTTAAGCTCAATATTAGCTATCATAAATGCATTCATCAAGTAAAACCCAAATTCTGTTAAGTTTCTTAAGTATGTGCTGGGAGAACGTTGAATGAGAAACATCACAAAGATAACTTCCTTTTGGGAATGAAAGCAAAATAAAACAAAAACACCCCACATAACTCTACTAGAACTGTTAGACCAGTGATATCTCCCACAGGCAAAGGTCTAAAGTTGATTGCCTTAGGAAGTTTCAGAGCCAACAATTTCATTTATGCCTTTCCAATGTCAACTGAGTTTTGATGGGAACCTTTAATCATCTGCAAAAAATAAGACAGCTACATGTTCTTGGTACTAACATCATTCTCTCACTTCCATTATGAAAACAAGTATGTTTCTTTTATTATGATTATGTACTATCTGGAAAAAAGGGCCAATTCTCATTAAAAAATAAATACACTCAAGTCAGGCAGATTCAGGCTTTTGTATGCTTTCCTGTTTTTCTTCATAGCCACTGACACCTCAAAGAGAAGTAATATCTTAGCCTCTGGTCCCACCTAAAACAGGTGCTCCTTTTACACAAAACAGAAGACCTCTGACCATTAATTATTTGGTTCTAGTAATATACCCCATGAAAATGCAATAGTTGGGATTCATATGCACTTTTCTGGGGGAGACTTAAAATCCAGGAAGACCTACCTTGTGAGTAGAGAAGGATCTGCATCTCTAAAAGAACACAGGTAAACACCTGCACCAGGTTCTCCAATCCCAGAAGCTCGAAGGCCTCTCGAAGAGGGTAATCAGAAAGGGGGAGTTCACTGGGCCCAGGTCTCTGGCAGATGACAGGTTCATAAACACCATAAAATTTCAGTGATCTCCCTGGAGGTGGAAGGGGTACTTCGTAGAGAATGTTATGGATGTAGCTCTCAAGTGGCAAGGGCGGCGGCTGCTGGGAGGTTACTGCCTTATAAAGCTGGATGAGGAACTTCTTGCAGGCCTGCATGAAAGGCAGCGGTGTGATCAAACATATACTTTTTGAAACATACAGTGTGTCTCTGCTGATGTCATAGGAGTTGTACCGCTGGAGTTTCAAAAGGGAAGTGGTGTCTCCCTCATCAATACTGCTGGCCAGCGAATCCATGCTGCAGGAGGACGAAGCGTACACACTGCTGTAATGCTCGGCGTTGTGCATCTGGTAGAGTGTCTGCATGGCTGTGCAGATCTGCTTACTGGTAACTTCTTCGTAAAAAGTCAGAACAAAACCATAGGTACGAGAGCCATCTTCCCGGGTAATTATAAATGAGTGGAACTGGGGGTCCTTATTGTCAGTCTGAGTCCTGAAAGATAGCCCTTTAGGCATGCACAACTGTGGAGGAAAGAAGGAAAAAGGTCAGAACGCGGTACACAAGTAACTTCAAACTAGAAAAAATGTTTGTTGTTTTTAACACAACAGGACTCCAAAGGACACAGAGGTTTTATCCATATTTAATATTATTAGCAGCAGCCTTAAGTTAGAAATACATTTTAAGTTCCTCATTGACACAATGATAAAACTATTTTTTTAAAAGAAATATATACAAGGAGAACCATCTTTACTGTGTATTACATTCAGGAGGTCTGACTAAGAATGGAAAGATCTTTGACTTATTCCCAGTAAACCTCTTACTCAAGCCTCTGACCTTTAGCACCGCATGTGACTTCTCTGAGCCTGACTTTATCAATGACTTGAAGGCAAAATATTCCAAGACACTTTGCAAATACTTAAATATAAGTACCATTTTTTGAGCAATGATGGTAATATTTCAGAGAAATGTGGAAGCACACGAAGACTCATTTGATAAATCGAAAAAAAGAAGAAAAACAAGAGTATCCTTTTCACTTTTTTTTTTTTTTTGAAGATTTTATTTATTTATTTGTCAGAAAGGGAGAGACAGAGAGGAACACAAGCAGGGGGAGTGGGAAGAGGGAGAAACAGGCTTCCCACCAAGCAGGGAACCTGATGCAGGGCTCGATCCCAGGACGGAGCCAAAGGCAGACGCTTAACAACTGAGCCACCCAGGTGCCCCTCATTTTCACTATTTTGAACAATATGAAACTTGATCTTAGAAACAGAAACTTTAAAAAATGGAATGATTTTTTGATTTACTGAAGAAGAAGATTATAAACAAAGACATTTTAGATTGGCTCCAGTAGGTATTATGCTTTAGGTCTTGGTAAGGACCCAGGATTCAATCAAACTTGGGAACAAAATAACCTGAGGAGCTGAAGATGCTATCTTTAAGATTCTTAAAATGCAATTTGAATTTACTTTTTAAAACATTTTAAATAAAAGAAATAAAACAAATTACAGAAAATCTGAAATATCCTAAAGGAAAAAAACTTGTAATTTAACTATACTAACATAATGATCATTTTAATTTTTATATTTCTATTTTTGTACTGTAATATGCTTTCTGCATAGAAATAATTTTACCACAGTTATTACATTTTTCTTGTTCAGACTTAACAATGAATCTGATGTGAAATTTAGTTGTTCTCCCCATGTTACTAAGAAAATGCAATTCACCTTAAAGTTACATGTCCATCATTCAAACTGTCAACAAACACTTATTAAGTGTCTTTATGAGCCAGACCTTATGATGGTGGTACAGGTTAGAAAGACAGACAGACATGTTCCTGCTCCTATGGCGCTTCCAGTCCAATAAGGAGAGCAGATGACTAAAAAAAATCATGAACTGTAAATAAAGTATGGGAAGTGCTATGATAGTGTAAATGCAGACTGCCATGGGAAAAACATCACAGGATGACCTTCATTAAAAAAGAAGGAGCTACCAGAAAAAAATAAAAGTCTAAGTGGAAATCTGAAGATGAGTATAGGTATTAGTGAGATGAAGAGAAGGCAGAGAGGACACATGTGCAAAAGCCCACAAGACAGAACATGAAGGTCTGAGGAAGTGACACATGTTTTCTGTGGGTGGGAACAGAATGCAAGATGGGGGGAGGTTATCCTACACTGTTGGTGGGGATGCAAGCTGGTGCAGCCTCTCTGGAAAACAGTATGGAAGTTCTTCAGAAAGTTGAAAATAGAGCTACCCTATGACCCAGCAATCACACTACTGGGAATTTACCCCAAAGATACAAATGTAGTGATCCAAAGGGACACGTACACCCCAATGTTTGAAGCAGCAATGTCTACAACAGCATTAAGACCATGGATGGCTTACTGAAAGTGCCTTACACCCAGGACCTGAAAACTTGTTCTGTAAAAAGCCAGCTAATAAATATTTTAATCTCTGCAGGCCTTAAAATGTTAGTCACAGCTGCTCAGCACTACCACTGTAGGGTAAAAGCAGCCACTGCAATACATAAAGGAATGGGCATGACTTTGTTCCAACAAAACCTTATTTATAAATAGGTAGCCAGTTGGATTTGGCCTAAGGGCTAGTTTGTCCACTCCTGATCTAGTCAAGTAAAATCTAATGAAGGTAACAAGTAACAAATGAGTGACTTTTCAGGCTGAAAAGCCAATACAACTTCCGTCTCTCTCTCTCTGGTCACAGACACTGAGAGCTCTGAGCCAACATGTAAGAAATGTAACTAACCTGAAGCTACCAAGCTAGAGACCACATGGTCTCTCTAGATCACACAGAGACAGGATTCCCTAATGATGTTCCTAGCCCTGGAGATATACCTATGAGTGAGTGAACCTTCAGATGACTCCAGTCTTTACTCTCTGAACCACTCTTAACTGATACTCAGTAGAGCAGAGGGGCTACCTTGCTAAACCCTACCCAAATTGCAGATTTGTAAGCCAAGTTAACAGTTTTGTTGTTTTAAATCAAGAGTCAACAAAACTTGAAACACCTGGGTGACTCAGTCAGTTCAGTGGCTGCCTTCGGCTCAGGTCATGATCCCAGCATCCTGGGATCAAGTCCTCACATCGGGCTCCTTGCTCGGTGGGGAGTTTGGTTCTCCCTCTGCTTGTGTCTGCCACTCTGCCTGCCACTCTGCCTGCCTGTGCGGACTCTCTCTCTCAAATAAATAAATAAAATGTTTTTTAAAAAAAGATAGAATCAAAAAACTTTAGTGCAAATCCAATCTGCCACCTATTTTTGTAAATAAAATTTTATTGAAACACAATAGTGCTCATCCATTTAAGCACTGTCCGTGTCTACTTTTGGACTACAGCAGCAGAGATGAATGAGTAACTGACAGAAATGGTATGGCCTAAAAAATGCCTCAACTATTTATTACCTGGCCTTTTTAAAAAAAAGATTTTATTTTTATTTATTTGACAGAGAGATCACAAGTAGGCAGAGAGGCAGGCGGGGGGGGGGGGGGGGGGGGGGAAGCAGGCTCCCTGCTGAGCAGAGAGCCCCATGCAGGGCTCGATCACAGAACTCTGAGACCATGACCTGAGCCAAAGGCAGAGGCTTACCCCACTGAGCCACCCAGGCACCCTATTACCTGGCCTTTTATTAAAAAATAAAAAACTGCTAACCCACAACCCATGTTTTAAGCCTCTTAAATAGTAAGTACTAGGGTGGTCTGCTATATAGCAATAGGTAATGGAGACACTCCCTTACTTTAAGTTTGCACATAAATACTATCTTAAAGAACCTTCCTTTATCATTCCATAAAAAATACTGTTTTCATCCTATAAATGCCATTAAAATGTCACTTTTCCTCTAGAAAGTCTTTAGTGAAGGGGGAAGAAATGAAAGTCTCGGGCTGCTGTATACAAATGCTACATTATAAACTGGTACACATTACTAATTTCTCTATTTTGTCTGGGTCTCTAGATTGTAAATGACTCCAGGAACTGGTGCTATATTGCTACGACTGTGAACATATAAGAGTACCAAATACAAAACAATACACTATTTGGGGCCATAAATGGTGACTGATAATAGATATAAAAAGCAAAAACCATGAAGGTTACTATTATTAGGTTAGTGAAAATGTCTTTGTATTTCTTATCACCGAATATGAGACCTAGAAATAACTAAGATAGCTTTACATAATTATTTTTATATATGCTGAAAAGAATTAAACTACTATGTATATTTGGATAGAATAAGACACACAGTTAGGTAAAACACACAAATACCTGAATTTGTTAGAGGAAAATTGTTATTTCTAATCTTGGGAATAGCTGTGTAAGGAAGGGCCATGGCAGGACCTTTTCATAGTCATATCTTCACATTAAAACTGCTTTCATTATAACAGGAGGATATCTCTGGTGATTTAGGACTAAAAACTCATCTGACACATCTACTATAGCCAATAAAGATTGTAGGAAGAAGATCTGAATCCCTCTTGCTCCAGGCTATGCTCAAATATTTATTTGGGATAGTGCATGCCATATATATATTTGTTGAATGAATAAATAAACAAATGAACAAGAAAACAAACAAAAACAACAGCTAGGGGTGTAGGATCAGATTTAGCTCCTCTCTTGGTTAAGTCTATAGTTTTCTTCTTACACGTAGTAGGCAATACAGAAATGTGGTGACCTCCAAAGTCAAAATAAAGATTTAATTGAATTGATAGGCTTTCCTGACATCATAAACCACAACATTACAGCTTCAACTGCTTTTGCACAGCAGCCAAATATTCCCTTAAGGTTTTGTAGCTTTCTTGAGCATGCATTCAAACATTTACAGGAAAAGCTTGCCAAAAGTTGTGCTCAAAGTAAAGAATGACTTTCTACGCTACAGATAACAGATGTAAAAATTCTTAAATTCTCTTCCTACGAATCCAAAAAAGTAAGAATTAAATTTCTAATCTGGGAACCATGACTTGGAAAATGCTACTGCCTTTTCATTTTTAAAAGTAGGAATTCGGGGCGCCTGGGTGGCTCAGTGGGTTAAAGCCTCTGCCTTTGGCTCAGGTCATGATCCCAGGGTCCTGGGATGGAGCCCCATCCCAGCTCAGCAGGGAGCCTGCTTCCTCCCTCTCTCTCTGCCTGCCTCTCTGCCTACTTGTGATCTCTGTCAAATAAATAAATAAAATCTTTAAAAGAAGGAATTCTTGTATGAATTGTCAGGTTTATTTTTCAGAAAACCTGAGACATAAATCAAGATTCGTTCACTAGGGTATTCAACAATCTCTTTTTATCCCTAATACTGTCTTTTACTAATAATATCCCCTCTCCAACCCACTCTCCTACAATAAAACAACTGAACATTTAGGGTTGTTATTGTTTATCTGACTGCCACTTGTAATCAGATTATTTTAGCCAAAGTAAGCTCACAGTGCTGTGTATCCCCGTCCTTGAGCGACTACATGTCCTTATTATCTCTCTGGACTATTTCACGTGGTTTGGCTAGAATTTTTACAATTCCTTTTTCCATTTCCTATAGTGTTATGACTTCTATGCCTTCTCTTATTATACAAATGAAAGAAATTATAGGTCTGTTTGCTCCTCCTTTCTCCTCCTTCATTCCCTCTCTCCCTCCTTTTTCCTTTAATAAATATTTATGTCATATATTACATTAGATCTTGGTAATTCAAAAGACAAATATGGAAATAATCTCTTCAGAAAGTTCACAGTCTGGTAAAAAAGACAAACACACAAGCCAACGGTTATAAAATAATGTGATCAATGCTGCTGCAGGGTATGTTCAAGACATCATAGAAATAGAGAAGAGAGAGCACCTAACTACTCCTGCTTAAGATGGTTTTGCAGGGGAGGTAACACCTGAAAAGACAAAGACAGGAAAGGGAAGTATTGTAAGTAAGCAAACATTCCTTCATTTATTCAGTGACTTCAGCCTCTACTGTGTGTAAAACTAGGGATACAGCAACGAATAAGAGAGAGTGTGCCTGTCTTCATCATGCTTACATTACAGCAGGAGAAATAGAGCTGATAACTACCTACATAATCAATTATTTACTTGCAACCATGATAAGTGCTACAAAAAGGTACAAGGAGCTAACAGGTCCTAAGAGAACCTGAAGGGAACTGACAATGGTAGAAAGGTGGTCAGGGATGGCTCTCTGGAAAAACTGTTTAAAATGAAACCTGAAGGGTCAGTAAGAATTCAGCAGGGGAAAGGGAAGTAGAAGAGGCTTCCTAAGAGAAGTGGCCGCAGAAGAAGAAGAATGGAAAGGATAGGAGCAGAAGTCCAGGTAAGAGACTACGAGGGTTCGGACTAAGGTGGGTGTATAAAAACAGAGAGAAGTAGATAGATAACTGATTGCACATAGGAGAAGGTAAGAAAGTGAGAACTTTCAACGATAATGCCAGATTTTCAGCTTAGGCAACCAGGTGGATGGCTGTACCATTCACTGACCAAGGCTAGTGGGAAGACCGTGAGTTCAGTTTTGGACATGCTAAGTTTGAGATGTCTGTGAACTATTCTAGCTGCAAAGGTAAGAAAACAAGTGGGCTCCCCTGGTAATGGCTGGATTAAAGCCCCATTCCTATGGTTTCATTGTGGGACAAGAAATTAAACGTGGATGAAAATGAGGTCTTATTTCATTCTAATGTCAAACCTATTAATCTAATTAAGGGTTATCCATCTAAAATTCAAGTACTTGCTGAGTCTGTTCCTGCTCAATGAAGAACCTGCTTCTCCCTCTTCCCCTGCTCCTCCACCCTGCTCATGCCCTCTTTCTTTCTCACTCTCTCAAATAAATAAAATCCTTAAAAAAAAAAAAGTATATATAGCTCTTTTTCCTTTGAATTTTACAAGATGGGCATCTGAATGGCTTTTTTTCAGTCAAGCCTTTAACCTTTACTCGACATTCCACCCTACCCTTGTGATCAAAGTAAACAGTAAATTATAAACTTAGAACTTTATAGATTATAAAAAGCTTTTTAACAGTTATGAGTCTTTTAGTTACTTAAAATATCATATATCATATGTTTCATTTAGAATTGACTAACAAAACAGAATCTTTATATTTCATATAAGTTGCTTAAAAAGGTATTGATCATATTTTCTTCCTAACAATCCCTAGGTTCACTACATTCTAAGGATAAAATCTACTGACCAGAACATTAAATAGTCATGAATGCCAATATGCAGATTATCTCAAAGAGATATGAAATGGGGTAGGGGGAGGCAAGGGAACTTCAGTTCCACTTGCAATTCTCTGCTTCATTTAAGAGAAAAAGAACTGATCTGAAGCAAATTTGTTAATGTTGAAATGTGTTAGTTCTAGGTATAGGATTGTTGTATTGTTTTGTTTTATGATATTTACCCCTCCCCTTTTTTTTTTCATGAAAATCTCTCAATCAGTAACCAAAAGAGACATAAAGAAGCAATTAATTCAAAACAATTTCACCTGTCATTTACATTTATTTTCTATTATATTTGCACGGCACTCATGGAATTTTTTTTTTTAATTTAACAAAGTTCACTGCTTTGGAGGATTTAATTTCTGTATGAAATTAATGACCCTTTTTCCCCTTTTTCAAAGCACCACTGTTGCTTGTTAAAGAAATGACTGATATTATAGAAGATGATGACTCGTTGGAGTGGGATTTTGCTAAAGGCAAGAAGAAAGCTTTATACCTTTAGGTGGGAATAAATTATAGCGTCATACATGTGTGCTTGCTAAAAAATCAGAGGAAATTAAGGGCAGTAAATCTATGACCCAAATGCAGACTAGTTTAATGGGATGCTTTTCAGAGATTTTCATGGAATGTCAGCAAATCCTTTTAGATCTGCAGCAATAACCAAAATGCTACATGATGCTTAACTGTCAAAACACAAGCTTATGTGTTTATTCTTCATAGGAGACTCTGGCTGCCTACATAAAATAATCCCAGAGGCAAGAAGAAAGAAAATAACAAAAACAGATTAAGGAAGCTGGTAACTGCTTTAAAGATGAATGCTTTACAGACCAAGGCTAAAACTATCATGGATGTCTCACTACTAATGCATTCAAATGATTAACAGAAAGAAAACACCCCAAGTGTGGCATTTTGTTCCAAATGACTATGGATTTATACTGTAGTAAAAACCATTCTAATTTGTCACAGATGAATTTATACTTTGAAATATCTTCTAATTTAAGAAGTCGAGTGTTATAATCTATTTACATTCTTATCTAGGTTTCCATTGCTTCATTTACTCTTTTTTTAATTTAATTTAATTTATTTATTTATAAAGATTTTATTTATTTATTTGACAGCGAGAGAGAGATCACAAGTAGGCAGAGAAGCAAGCAGAGAGAGAGAGGAGGAAGCAGGCTCCCTGCTGAGCAGAGAGCCCGATGCGGGGCTCGATCCCAGGACGCTGGAATCACGACCTGAGCTGAAGGCAGAGGCTTTAAGCCACTGAGCGACCCAGGCACCCCTCACTCTTTTTTTTAATATTTTTCTATTAATTTGATGGCATAGCAGCTGATAAATTATTTTTTGTCATTGCTGTTTGTTGACTATTTTAGTCAGAAGCTTCCCTGTGCTCCTCCAAGTGTCATAAATATGACAAACAGTTGTGTTCCACTTAATATTTATGGTATGGTCTTCACCAAAGATGAGGCTAAGCCTCACATTTTAACTTCCAGCAAAATGGCATCTCTGATTAAAGAAATAACTACACTATGTTCTGTGAAGAATCAAAGTCAGAGTGCATTTGTACTTATTAGAAAAAATACCACGCTACTCCATCTTTGTAGCAAACTCAGACTGGAATGAATTTACTGTGATACAGAAATACCACAAAAGATCCAATGTGACCCATGTCATTTTGGTATAGGTCAAAACTAAGTCACATCATTTTTCTTTGAGGGAGACAGCATGTAGACGGGGAAAAGTGAGCTACAGAGTAAAAATTGTCTGGATTTAACCTGAGACTCCCTGTATAACTCTGGGTTACTAATCTCTGTAAAATATGAGTAAGAACTCTTACAGGGGACATGTCAGCATGTATGTGAAGTAACGTACATACCAACAGGTATCTACTATATATTAATTTCCTTCCCTTATAGTATCATATCATAATGGCATCTTTTAGTTCTACCTTTAAAATACTAAAAAAGAACTATACCTACCAGTGTCTCAGTCCACTTTTAATTATTTTCTGTGCCGATTATGCCTGATCTCTGATTTGCTCACTTTGGAGCACCCTGATTTTTATAATCACAGAATTCCATTCATGGAATCCCAAAATATTACCCAGGCGTCTAATCGGGACCCTTCTTAAATAATCTGAAAACTATGACTATCTCTAAGACTCTCTAAAGGGACTTATAACCACCAATGGTAAATCACTGCATTAATTCAAATTCCTTATAAATAAATTCCTACTAATGTCTAACTGATGAATTCAAGTTCCTTTTCCTCCTTACTTTGTGAATATGACACATTAAAAGCCCATCATACAACATTCCTTGAAATAAGAAAACTGTAACTGTGTTCCTTCTATCTGGCAACTCTCCAGGCAAACAAACAAATATTACATTTATCAAATCATCTATGTATGAATTAATACGAACATAAACACAGCTTAATAGTAGGAAAAGAAAAGGGGCTTTGAGGAATACATGCACCCAGATGTTCATAGCAGCACTATCTACAACAGCCAGATAATGGAAACAGCCCAAGTGTTCATCAACTGACGAATGGATAAGGAAGTGTTATATATAGACACAATGGAATACTACTCAGCCATAAGAAAGAATTGAGATCTTGCCATTTGCAACAACATGGATGGAGCTAGAGAGCATTATGCTAAGTGAAATAAGTCAGTCAGAGAAAGACAAAAGCCATATAATTTTACCCATCTGTGGGATTAAGAAACAAAATAAACATGCATAGGGGGAAAAAAAGAAAGATAAGCCAAGAAACAGACTCTTCACTATAGAGAGCCAACTGATGGTTACCAGAGGGGAGGTGGGTGAAATAGGTGCGGGGGATTAAGGAGTGCAATGCACTTGTCATGAGCACTGGGTGATGTATTTAAGTACTGAGTCACTATATTGTACATTTGAAACCAATATTACACTGTATGTTAACTAAGTGGAATTTAAATAAAAACTTTAAAAAAAGAAAATGGGCTTTGAGATTCTGTTATACACACTTATCTGCCCTGGGGACTGGAGGAAAAGTAACTTAAATTCTATGAGCTTCATTTTCTACATCTATAAAATGAGGACAATATTACTGATCTTAAAGAATTGTTTATTTAAAACATTAAATGAAATAAGGTAAACACTGTCATTTTTTTTTTTAAGATTTTATTTATTTATTTGACAGAGAGCAATCACAAGTAGGCAGAGAGACAGGCAGAGAGAGGGGGAGGAAGCAGGCTCCCCGCAGAGCAGAGAGCCAGATGTGGGCCTTGATCCCAGGACCCTGAGATCATGACGTAAGCTGAAGGCCGAGGCTTAACCCACTGAGCCACCCAGGAACCCAACACTGTCATTCTTAACAAAATAAAAAGAAGGTTAAAGATTTAAAAAAAAAAATACATACCATGTTCACTGCATCTTGATCAAAAGGGTTCCATTCTATATTCTCAGGATAGTGGGCCAGCACTTTGGATTTGAATGTTCTTCTCAAAGGACTCTGGTCAAAATTTTCACCTAAAACAAATAATTAATTAGTTGATATCTAGAATTTTTTCAAAAGCGTGTAGTAGTTTTATTTTTATTTTGTAGATATACTGACTGATAATGTTGAAATTGGATTCAATTTCTACCTCTAACAGTCTGAGTTGTAAAAATTCTCAGTGGACAATTGAAAAGGAACTGTTAATAAAAGATCTGCATTTAAAATTTCAGAATCTGAATTTCAATATCTTGGCCAGACAACTATACTAAGAATAAAGTCTATTCAAATAATCTTTGCTATAACCTAATTACTGTCCTCATTTCAGAATGTGGTGATAAAAAACCTACTTGGAAACATCTAATTTATTAACAGAACTTCCTGAATTGAGCATCCTGAATCATACTTCTGGATCCTGAGATTCTGTACCTGGACAGACACAATGCTGCTGTGCTCACATGAGGCAATTCTGCTTGAGCTTCCACAGAAATCTAATAAATGTAACTCCATCCAGGCTTTTACATGTAACAGAATTAACAGAATCAGAAACATCATTACTGAGTTGGTCTAGTTTAGCAGACAACACCAAACCTATGAAAAGAAACAAGCTATTCTAAGCCAAATTCCTCACCTGTCAAAATTTGGGAAAGACAAAGGCAGGCTATACTTTGATTATTACATATAAAAAAAACCCTCAATTATAGTAGTCAGCTCAGTTCTTTATCTCCTTGACCAAATTTATTCCCATGAAACCTGTTTCCCCCAAATGCCTTAATTCCATAAAATATGTTAAAATGGATGGCTCCTAAATTCTCAATGCCAAAAAGCTGAGAATGAAGAATTAGAAGACTTTGGAATATCATTCTGTCTTGTGTTTTTTTCTATTTAAGTTCTAATTAAGTGTAAAACGCAAACTATTAATATCAAGAGATAAACGCTACTTACCACTATTTGTAGAAGTAAAAATGCCAAGTAACTTATAAATCATAATTGGGCATCTAGTTAGACTCAGTTTCCATTTTTGGTAAAAATATGAAAAAAAATGGATATAAAACACTTTTTAGTGCGAAACTTAACAGATCACAAAAGGAGGGAAAAGTTACACTCTAAAATCTTGTTGGAAACTGCAATATAAAATACACAAAAGCTTTTCTGAATAAAGGCACATAGTTTAAATAGATTTGCTGCAGCAACAAATGTATTGTTTCTAATTTAAGCCCTGGCTAATGATCATTTTCCTTTGGATATTTCTTACTTACCTAGGCAAATGTTTCATCTCTTTCTACTCCATATTTCTATCTTCTAAGAGACAGATAGGGAGCTCTCACTTCTAGAAGAAAAACTGTCAAAAGCATCCCTGAGGATAGTTTATGAGTTTTGGCAATATGGATCTTGAGTAAGCTTACAAAGTCAATGGAAAAATGTGGAACTATCCATGAGTCAGTGTGCCTGAATAAAGAGTCAGGGTTCAGAATGCCTGACTTCAGGAAGGGCAAATGACATTCTTTAAGCTGACTCTAGATTCTCAGGGTAACACTAACAATTTTTAGGTTATTCATTTCTTCATTAAAAAAGAAAAGAAAAGAAAAAGACTAGGGGCACCTGGGTAGCTCAGTTGGTTAAGCGTCTGCCTTCAGCTCAGGTCATGATCTCAGGATCCTGGGATAGAGCCCTATGTCGGGGTTCCCTGCCCAGCAGTGAGTCTGCCACTCCCTCTCCCTCTCCCTCAGTGATCTCTCCTGCTCTCACTCTCTCTCTCAAGTGGATAAAATCTTAAAAAAAAAAAAAAAAAGACTACTTTTCACTTCACTTTAAGTCACAGAAAACACAAAACTTGGTTCTAAAGGTCTATGCTGCTGACTCTGCTACTGACACAGGAACAGGACACCCTCAGACAATATACAGCAAACAATAATGCCTCTCCACCCACCAACATATACCAGAAATGCTTATTTTTATCTAAGTATAAATAAAATGTGAAATACTATCAGGGCAGAAGAAACAGCACATGATGCAAGATATAACTCCTTGCAACACTTACCTTTTTTTAATGACTTCCTGCCTGAGTTTGGTTAAAATAGTAACATTATCTTCATTCATATATCGAGTTATTAATGGGACAGAGGATAAATCAGAAAAGCCACGACAGTACCATTTTCAATATAACATTCTGTTAACTAAAGAACACCACACCCTCTTAAAGCACAATGGAATCACCCAGAAGATAGAGAAGGAAAACCACCCTTTTCAAAGAGAGAAAATTTTTTTATAAAAACAAGAAAATGGAAAGACTCATGAAACAGAAACACGGATCTAATAAAAACAGAACCACCACCACTGCTGCCAACACCACCACCTACTAGACTGCCAAGAAAGGGGGGCAAGAGGAAAGGTCATTGCTGTATATATAGCTGTCTTGGCAAATACTATTTTGATGTAAATTCATGGAAGAACCAATTATGTAGAAATTTTGATAACACTGTTAAGGATTTAGACATGAGTGGATATAGTTAACACTACTATTACCAAAGAAGAGAATCCTGATGATGCCTTTTGGAGATGAGAGGTGAGGGGAAAAACCTAGTCTTCTCCTTTCTGAACCCATGTTATAAATGAACTTCTAATTTAGAATTTACTGCTAGGACTTAGCAGGAGAAATGAAATCAGTCTAAGAATTTGGGTTCCCAGGAAACTGAAATGATACATAAGCATTCTTTACTCAACTTAAAATCCACCTCTTAAACACTATCCTGAAATGAACAAAGATTATAAACTTGGGCAAATATTAATATCCCCCCACTACAAATACATATAAACTTAATTCCAGGTAATACTGCCAAGTAACCTGCTACTAAATTTAAGCTGCAATTCAGCCTTTCCTTCAAAGAAAATAGGATATATCTGCCAAGAGAGCTTAAGACTAGTGAATAATTTTTTCAAGGCTTGAAGCAAATGAGGTCTTTACAAAAATTAAGATGCAGATGAGAGAAAAGAAATATAAAATAATACATATTTTTCCCCAAACAAAACTGGGGGGAAAAACAATTATGATGGGCTTGGGGTGATTTAAAATAATGATTTCTATACCTCAATTTTTATTTTATTTTTATTTTTACCTGAAGTCGTATTTGCAGCATCTTGGCTCTTGCCATGACGATCTGCTTCTAGCCATTGGTACAAAACTACATAATGTAACAGAAACAAAAAACTTTATAAACAATGAAACACAAACACAAAAGCAAAATGACTTTGAAGAATGGAAAATGAGAATAACAAATTAAACAAAAGCAATAAACATGAGACATTAACATCAATGGAATGTAGCTTAACACCAACAGTATGCTGCTTATAAGCTATTAGTAATAAGAAGGCACAGAGAATAGGTAATTGTATTTTATTTTATTTTTAAAGATTTATTTATCAGACAGAGATCACAAGTAGGCAAGAGAAGCAGGCAGGGAGAGAGAGGAAGAAGCAGGCTCTCTGCGGAGCAGAGAGCCCGATGTGGGGCTCGATCCCAGGACCCTGGGATCATGACCTGAGCCGAAAGCAGAGGCTTTAACCCACTGAGCCACCCAGGTGCCCCAGGTAACTGTATTTTAATGTAAGAAGTGAAATACTACTTAAACATCTGTATCAGTTACTCATATGGGAAAAAAGCACATATATTCTTCTCAATGATAATTTGAAGAGTCTATCAGGAGAAAGCTAATGTTTCCATAGTCAGATAAAATAAGATAGTAAGACAAAATGACCAATTTTAAAAATTACATCCAAACTCTATACACCTATCAGAATGGCTTTAGTCCAAAAAAATGGACTATACCAAATGCTGACAAGTACATAAAGTGACGGGGTGCCTGGGTGGCTCAGTGGGTTAAAGCCTCTGCCTTCGGCTCAGGTCATGATCCCAGGGTCCTGGGATCGAGCCCGCATCGGGCTCTCTGCTCAGCAGGGAGCCTGCTTCCCCACCTCTCTCCCTACTTGTGATCTCTCTCTCGCTGTCAAATAAATAAATAAAATCTTTTAAAAAAATAAAAAGCGTTCCAATATGTAAGGTAAGGACAAAATCATATTATATCCAATCTTGTAAGTAATCTACCTTTTAGAAATCATTGTATGCAAACACAAACTGAAATAGGCTCTGTACTGAGATTCCATTTAATCAACTTAATCCCTTCATGTGTTATTAACTAGGAAGTATCAACTCTTGGAGGGAAGTTTACCACAGTAAGGACATAGGCTGTTAGGAAATTCACACTAGTTTTCTACAACTCTGCAGTTTTGAAGAGTATAAAAACTTCCGAATGAATAGGTTACCCAAATGTCTACAAATTTTAGACATCCAATCTTCTCTTTAAAGAGCTAAATAGGGATGCCCGGGTGGCTCAGTCCGTTAAGCGGCTGCCTTCAGCTCAGGTCATGATCCCAGCGCCCTGGGATAGAGTCCCACATCAGGCTCCTTGCTCCACTGGGAGCCTGCTTCTCCCTCTGCCTCTGCCTGCTACTCTGCCTGCCTGTGCTTGCTCTCTCGCTCTCTCTCTGACAAATAAATAAATTTTTAAAAAATCTTAAAAAGAAATAAAGAGCTAAATAATGATGATGTAGGGTCCTAATAGCCAGGGAATCTTCCTATCTATACCTCAAAGGTCTGAATGATCTCAGGACAAAGGCTAAACTTCTACTCTGGGGGGATATGTGCCCACAGATATTCTAAGAGTTCTATATCCCAATCAGGGTTTGCAGAACCTATGTACACTCTCCCCTCACAAAACAACAACAAAAACAAAGAACTGGGGAAGTTAGCCTATGGAACTCCTGGATTGAAAGGAAAAATGGAACTAAATGATCCACTATAAAAGGCCAAAGACACCCTGAAATCACCAAGGAGGTTATTTAGATCTTTCCAGACAGCCAGATGGTATACTGACATTTATCATCAGGTATAGATGGCCCAAAACAGACCTTGGAATAGCACCCACACATACACCCAAGCAGTGTGCAAGATCACTGCCTGAGAGTGCCCCAGTGGGCACTCAAGTCAGTATACTCCCCTCTAGGATACTGAACACTTCCGGGATGCAAAAAATTGTTATGACTGGGACTAGCAAGGAAGAATATGAGAAGCAGACCTCACTCATTCAATATATACTATACATATTTTTTACCTTTCTAGTTTATAGGAATAACTACTCATTAGAGTACAGAAGTAGCAGAGTGGAGAAGTATTAGGCCATGACATAAAAATCTCCCCATTTGGAAAAAAGCAAGTATCAACTTTACAACTGACAATGAATATCACTCTCACAAAAATGAGATACAAAGTAGGGAAACTAATCCATTATCTGGCCTAACAATCCTATCTAGCTCTCATCTAAAGGCATTTTGCCCTAATTAAGGTAGAAACTCCTGGATGCATTTAGGGTATCACTAGGAATATTTACCAATAGTTCAATTACTTCACATAGCTCCCGTTTCTTGTTTTACCAGAGAAAAAGAAAAAAAAAGGAAAAAATATGAAAGCTACTTCAGGTCAACTTACACAGAATTATATATAAGCAAAGATCTTTTTAGTAGATTTAGATATTCAATTATTTTATCCTTGCCTCCAGATTACCAAAGTCCAATAAACGGTATCTAAATATTTCAGAGAATTTCCAGTGAAATAAGCGTATCTGCTTCATGTAAAGTTATAATGTGAATCACCATTAGGTCAAATTTGGATTTCAAAGCCCACTTTATAGCACATAAATTTAAAAACATAATGTATAACTAAAAAAGAAATGTGACAGCTATTTTTACCTAATATATTAGGTAGTTCTAGAAGGACTGAGCTCCAAAAATGTAACTCCCATAAAGCATCTAAAATATATTATAATACAGAGTCTGCTACTTTGTTTGTAGAGGATGTTAGAATACCAAGAACACACCAGTTCTCACCAGTGGCTGGGAGCATAAGACCTGGCTTTTTGGTGACTCCATGCTTCCTCTCAGTTGGCACTGGGAGTTGGTACCCTCAAGCTCCAAGCCACTGGAGAGAATTTCAGTAGCCTGTGAGTGGGGTTCCAAGTGGAGAAAGATTTGTGAGATGTGTGAACCTTGCAGCTATTTCTCAGCCTGAGTGATCCCATTACCCCCTTTCTCTAAACCTACTTGCTCCTAGGGATCCAATGAGTTCCCTCCCTCATTATCCATTTCCATTGTAGCCTGTGTCTGATCCGAGTATTTTCTCCACAAAACAAGGGCAGGGCTCACAACACTTCCCTATCTTCCTGTCCCAGAAGGATACCACAGAAGTCTAGACGTTTTAAAGAAAGCTTGCTGATAGGAATAATGAAAACAGATGGGAAGTTAAAAGGTAATCTCTTTTGTCCTGTCCTTTTAAAATTTTGTTCCTTTTCCATCTAAAGGGAAAGTACACACACACACACACACACACACACACACACACACGCTCACAGAGATAATGGTGGACAGAAAACTTAGAATCAATCAATTTTTCTCAGTATTTTGATAAAGGCGAGAGGAGGAAATGAAGAACTATAAAAGCTCCCTATGAAATCCATGCTGAGGCAAAGAAGAAGGGAGTATGTGGTGGTGAGGTAATTTTTCTCCCTCCTATGTCTATCACTATAGGTCCCCAACTGTCTGTCTCCAAAGACCCCTGTCTGAATTGACATGAGCTAGAGTTGCAGAAGGAATACTGGACAACAGTGGATCCTATAAGAGAGACTGACTAGGGAAAGGGAACCTGGGGCAGGGGGACCCCACATGTTGGTTAAAAAAAAAAAAGAAGGTGAGAAGTACCAAAAAAAAAAAAGGTGTACTTCCTGTGACGCTCACAGAAATACATTTCCTACACATGAGTTGTCTCTACATCACAGTGAGCTGTCCTCTTCAAAACAGATCCCCCAGGAGGTTGCATATTCATGATTCATTCTAACGATTCTACCACGATTTAAATAATCTCTGAGCAGGTGACATTTTTTTTTATAATTTTTTAAATTTTTTATAAACATATAAAGTATTTTTATCCCCAGGGGTACATGTCTGTGAATCGCCAGGTTTACACACTTCACAGAACTAACCATAGCACATACCCTCCCCAATGTCCATTAACCCACCCTCCTTTCCCAACCCCCCTTCCCCCCAGCAACCCTCAGTTTGTTTTGTGAGATTAAGAGTCACTTATGGTTTGTCTCCCTCCCAATCCCATCTTGTTTCTTTTCTTCTTTTCCTACTCCCCTAACCCCCCATGTTGCATCTCCACTTCCTCATATCAGGGATATCATATGATAGTTGTCTTTCACTGATTGACTTATTTCACTAAGCATGATACCCTCTAGTTCCATCCAC
>PISX010028271.1:0-21794 GCA_004024625.1 Mellivora capensis
AAAGAAATTTAATCTGTGGAACTCATAAAATGTCCCCGATACCTCAGTTAAAAAAACAACAGGATGTGTAATTAAAAACCTTCCCACAAAGAAAACATACTTCACTGGTGAATTCAACACAACATTTCAGGAAAAAATCTTATCAAACTTTTCAGAAAACTGAAGAGGAAGGAGTAGCTCCCGACCCATTCTCAGAGATAAGCCTCACCCTGACACTGTGACTACAGAGACATGATAATACCAAAAAAAAAAAAAAATGGCAAATATCTGTCATCAGCAAGGACACAAGAATTCTTAAAGTGCTGGCAGATCCATTCCAGCAATATACAGAGGGGACACAGGACTAACGGGTGGCATTTGTCCCGCAAGGCAAGGTTAGTTCAGCGTCCAAAGGCGCTCTTACTCACTGTACCCACAGGCTAAAGAACGTCACCTCGTCATCCAAACAGACGGAGAAAAACATTGGGCAAAACTCAACATCCATTCAAGATTTTAAAACGCCTGAGCAAACTAGGAATTCAAGAGACTCTCACGAATCTGCTTAAGAGCAGTGACATCCTCCCTAAAGGCGGAAAACGGAATGCCATCCCTGAGACCAGGAGCGAGCCCAGGATGTCTGCTGTCCCCACATCTATTCAACAGCACGAGGCCAGAAAAAAAACCCAAAGCGTAAGATGGGAAGGACATGGTGATGTCTCTGTTGGCAGAGGACATGATGGTCTCCACGGAAAATCCCAAACACTCGACCCAGAAAACCTTCCAGAATAAGGGAGTTTTGCCAGGTTGTAAGATACAAAGCCAATACATGTACCTAGAAATATTTCTATGTATCAACAGTGTGCAACTGGAAATTTTTAAAGTTCCACTTAGTCCTAAAAACAATGTAATGCCTACTTACATTAAGGTATGTATTTTACGTAGGTATAAATCTAATGAGAACGGAGTTTGTGATTTCTGCCATCAACTTTGTGTCCGAGAACTCTACTTTCATTCATTCATTCAGTGAATGTTTCTTGAGCACCTACTGTGTGCCAGACCCACTCTGCATTTTATTAATACGGAATCCCCGAGAATCCAAACTTAGGGGAAAAAGTAAGCTCTCTTCTATTTTTGTGCATTAAAGCAGCAAACTCCGATTGGTGGGACCCTATGCTCTGAATCCTCCCCTGGTTAGCGGCTTTGCTCATGTTGGTAACTGGAAACCTACGTGAGCAGCTTTGGTAGGTACCGTGAGCCATACTTTGATGAACGTAGCGTGTGTCCCAACCCAACTGTGTTATGTAGGACCTCAGCCCGTAGCCCCGACCTACAGAGTGGAATGCGATGGAATTGTTTAGAAGGGGGTTTTTGGTTTGTATTTTGTGTCACACTTTTCAATTATTATGTAATCAAAGCTATCAACTAATTCTTTTTTTTTTAAGATTTATTTATCTGACAGAGAGATAGTGCATGTGCAAAAGCAGGGGGAGGGACATAGGGAGAGAAAGGAGGAGACTCCCCGCTGAGCCGAGAGCCCGACACACAACTCGATCCCAGGACCCTGAGATCGTGACCTGAGCCAAAGGCAGACGCTTAACCCACCGAGCCACCCAGGTGCCTCTTTTTAATTTTCATATGGAATTTTATTATGGTGCAAAAGAATATGTCACACTGCCTTGGTTTTGAACCCTAGTTCATGACTCTTACTACCTACATTTTCTTGGGTCAAGTTTTTAACTTCTTTGTGCCTCAGTAAAGTAGGGACAGCCAATGCTTTTGACTTTATACAGTGGTTGTTGTAGACTACATCATACACATAAAACATTTAGCCCTGGGCGCGGCACGCAGTAATATTCAGTAAATGGTCATTCTGGCATTGATGATGGTGTAAGTGATAAGGTGATACGCTGGTAAGCTACTCTCTCCTTGCTCCGTAGGCATGTGGCTGGTCGGGCAACCCAGTACTGGGACGTTAACATGTAATCACTGTTAACTATTGGGTCAGATTCAATTTTCCCATTCAGCCTGTCAAGATCACTTGAAGAATTCTGTTTCTTTTCATCAACTGTATTTACTGCACCGAAGTTCCACGTTACCGGTACATTCTGTGGGCAGGCGTCCTGTGTCAAGTATACGGATAACAATGTCCCAGCGGGATCCCCGCGGGCGGACACCATGACAAAGTAGATGGCATCCATCACCAACAGACACCTCCGGGCACCCTTTCCAAAACAGCCACGAGGATGTCACGAAAGACCGTGGAATGGCATGGGGACGTCCTGATTCTCTCTCAACGCTGTCCCCTGTAATTTCCCTTTCTGCTGAGCTAAAGGAATGTGGGGCATATCTCCATGTTGTTCTTGGGCTGTTCGCAAGAGATTCTAGAACCTTCCCCGGCGGGTATGTGAAGCTCAGCAGCCTGGAGCCTCCTGGCCTTTCGAGAAGTTAGAATTGTCACGTGACACCCCTCCGCCCCCCCCCCCCCACCTTCTGGAAACTCCCCTTCCTGATGAACACTTCAGGGACCCGAGAGAGTCAACCATCCCGACCGGGAGGATGGGCTCATTTCAATGGGAAGATATGGACTCAATGAGAGAAGGAATATATTTTCTCCAGTCTCTTCTCCCCTGTAAGGAGAAGGCTGCTCATTCCTACAAACGCTTTTCTGCGTATATAAGGCCTCTTCTTCACGCAGACACAGAACCGAGAGCAAAGGAGCTGACCATCCTCTCTCCACGATCAGCAACTCCCCACGGCTGTGGGCCTTTCTCAGGACTCACTGGCCCTGAAACTAAGAAAGGGCATTAAATGTCATCTTTTTTCAGCCTGAACGGATCTTGGATATTCCCCTGTCCTCACCCATCGATGATGCTCTCCTAGGTTTGAAGTACTTCCCGTTTGCCAAGGGATACGGTCTCATGCACACCTGAGCCAAATGAGAAGTGGGGGATGGGCAGTGCACTTGGTGAACGCCCTCATGCTGCCCTTCAAATTCAGACCCAGCTCCCGCGACCCGCAAGGCAGTGACAGGAGGAAGCAACATATCCCGTTCCCAAAGATGACCCAACTATTTTGTAAGAACCGATAGATGTGGGACACCTGGGTGGCTCAGTTGGTGAAGCGTCTGCCTTCGGCTCAGGTCACGATCCCGGGGTCCTGGGATCGAGCCCCACGTCGGTCGGGCTCCCTGCTCAGCGGGGAGCCTGCTTCTCCCTGTGCCCCTCACCCCACTCATTCTCTGAATCTCTCTCAAAAGAATAAATAAAAAAAACTTAAAAAAAAAAAAGAAAAAAGAACCAATAGGTCTTATCATACTTTACTAAGTCTCTTTTTGAAAAGATGAAAGGAGAGGGAGCATTACTGCAGGAGAACTCACACGGCACCAGGAAGGCCAACGTTTAATGCCGTCTTTTTGAGCAATAACATGAAATGTGTTTGAAACTGCTATGTTCTGGCTTCCAGGAGAATGTCCGTCCCCCCCCCCAAACAAGGCGTCTAAAGTCGTGATGCATATGAATGACTCTTCCCATGCACATTTTATCCTAAATCCAAAGGGGACCAGTCGAGAACAACCGACTTACCCTGCGCTTTCTAACTTCCGCTGTTTTAGGACAGAAATACTTTATGACCTTCCTTTCCCCAACGCAGCCTCTACCTTTTCTGTTACTCCTCCCATGGCTCTTCCCGTGGGTTCTAATTCCTAGTGCAAGAGAGCTCTAATCACACTGGCTTGCACTGGTTGGAGAGCAAATATATCCACAAAAACGAGATGCTTCTTCGTGAAAAGACGAACATGGCGTAGTTGTGACGGCAATCCTAACTTCCCCCAGAAAATGACCACACTGCCCGTTCTAATCTTAAGAATTCAAAATTCTTCTACAATAAACATCTGTTACACTTTTATTTATTATTATTTTTTAAGCTGAAAGCCCTTTGGAGAACAGATTGACACACACACACGGAAACACCGACCTGCCCTTCGCAAACTGCGAATCTGGGACCCGAACACTCCCACTTACCTTGAAGCATGCACCTGTAAGCGGATTCCGAGATTGCATAGATGTGTGGCGGCATCTCGTGGCGTTTCTTCCCTCGGTACATCTCAATAATGTTCTCAGAGTAGATCGGAAGATTCTTGTAAGGATTTATGACTACGCAGAAGAGTCCAGAGTAAGTCTACAAGAAAAATAAAATAGTGTTAAAAAGAAAACCCCAAAACCCTGAACAGATCAGACGGCCAGAAACCACACAGCGCCTGGAGCAGGGGCCTTCGATGATCCGAAAAGGTGGTTAGTAGAGAGATTTGCAAAAACGTTAAAACTTCTCCAAATTTTTTGCTTCGGAAAATATAGGGTTTTTTTTCATGAAATATAAATTCTTATGTTACCTTTGTCATACATTTGTTTGAAATGCATTTATTTAAAGAAAGCTATGGTTTAATATTTTTTTTTTAAGATTTTATTTATTTATTTGACAGAGATCACAAGTAGGCAGAGAAGCAGGCAGAGAGAGAGGAGGAAGCAGGCTCCCCACGGAGCAGAGAGCCCGATGTGGGGCTCGATCCCAGGACCCTGGGATCACGACCTGAGCCAAAGGCAGAGGCTTTAACCCACTGAGCCACCCAGGCACCCCTGGTTTACTATTTTTGAGCGAACTTGTAAATATGTTTTTAACTTGGCTATCATTTCGAATACAGTGAGTACTGATGAACGTAACCCACACAGAACCTCTTTGGGGAGAGCCGCAATTGTTATTTTTTTTTAAAGTTTTGCTTTTAAGTCCTCCCCACAGCCAGCATGGGGCTCGAACTCACAACCCCGAGATCAAGAGTCATGTGCTCCACCCACTGAGCCAGCCGGGAACTTGTGGGTTCCTGGTTTTTCCGAGCAGCTAGTCCAGAACACACAAACCTTGCCTGATCAGCACGATAACCACTCTTCAGGATGGACACTGAGCGCACTTTTGATTTGGGGGTTTAAGTTCCTTAAGAACGACTTCTGAGAAGAGCGTGCAAAACTGTCCCCCCTCCCCCCGCCCCGGGGTGGTGGCAGGAGGGCCCGAGGCATCTGGGAAAGGGCAGCCCATGGCCCTGTAACTCAGGCCTTCTATTCAAGGGGAGCTGAGGGACCACATCTCCAGGCACTGGGGACTGATGGTGTCCAGCGCCAGGGCCCACTTCTGCAGGGACAACAGCTGTGCTCACAGAGATGGGAACCCTGGGCAGTTGCCACCAGAAGGCTCTCAAGGGACCACCGGACTCTGAACGCTCGAACAGGGGAACGCAGGCCCCGAGAAGGTAAGTGGTCAGAACCACGTCCAAGCTGCTCCCCCGCAGCCTCCCTAGAGTCACGGTCATGGATCACGCCTCCCACTGGTGGAGGGGCAGAGAGAGGACTAAAGGAGAAAGGCTCTGTCCCCCCCATTCACCGGAAGCAGGGCGCCTGCCTCAATTCTGAGCTGATGCTGAACCTGAGACCAGAGTAGTGTCTGCCCATCCCTCGCTGACCATCGGGGCTTCAGACCCCGGCTCTGTCTCGTCCGGGCAGCTCAGGTCCCCCGAGAACCCTGGCCAGGTCCAGGCCTCCCCATCGTGGCACATGCCCCCGGCGGGCCTCCCTGTGCCACTGCAGGCAGAAAGGCAATGGAAGGCAGGAAACACAGGGGTCACCATAAGGGTAAGGAAACTAAGGCCAGGCAATCTCGATTTCACATTTTATCGAGTTTAACTTGTATACAGACAAGTAGACAAACCACAACGATCTACCTCAATTTTTCTAAGTACCTCGCTGTTCCGTTCAGAAATGAGATCACAGGCTGTCACGAAGCTACACAGTCTACATTTCACCTTTTTTTTTTTTTAAGATTTTATTTATTTATTTATTTGACAGAAAGAGTGAGAGAGAGATCACAAGTAGGGGGAGAGGCAGGCCGGGGGCGCGGGGAAGCAGGCTCCCTGCTGAACAGAGAGCCCGACACAGGGCTCAATCCCAGGACCCTGAGATCATGACCTGAGCCGAAGGCAGAGGCTTAACCCACTGAGCCACCTAGGTGCCCTACATTTCACTTTTTTTTTTTTTTTAAGATTTTATTTATTTGACAGAGATCACAAGTAAGGCAGAGAGGCAGGCAGAGAGAGAGGAGGAAGCAGGCTCCCCGCGGAGCAGAGAGCCCGATGCGGGGTCGATCCCAGGACCCTGAGACCATGACCTGAGCCGAAGGCAGAGGCTTGACCCACTGAGCCACCCAGGCGTCCCGTACATTTCACTTTTATAAGAGGTAAATTACAGGGATGCCTGGGTGGCTTGGTCGGTTAAGCGTCTGCCTTTGGCTCAGGTCAGGATCCCAGGGTCCCAGGATTGAGTCCCACATCCCACCTGCTTCTTCTTCTCCCTGTGCCTCTCCCACTGCTTGTGCTCTCTTTCTCTGTGTCAAATAAATAAATAAATCTTAAAAACAAAAAAAAACAGGTAAATTACAGACTGCCCAAAAAGAAAAAAACCACAAACAGAAAACCCCCCAAGAAAGTCAAAATGTGGAAGTTCAGTCTAACATCTCGTAGCACGGGTGGCGCGATAGGTCTTAAGGGACACTTAAATCAGAAATCATTCCAACATAGGTGTCTGGCACGTGGGGGGCGCTCTTCTGAGGTCTAGGATTACAAAGATGACTCAGTCTCACAAATATGAGTCCGTCATCTAAAAACAAGGTTAAATCACCATCCGTACCCTGTGCCTGCGAAGCAGGGGGAGTAAAAAGTGTTTCCACGCAATACAATATTCAACCTTATGGCTTCAAGAGCTGCCTCTGAACTATCTGGAAGTTGGGTCCAGTACCGGGTTCCTGTAGAACTGATAATGGGAGCGATACTGTGTCCTCTTATCTTCCCCAAGGCACATGGAAGGAGGGTGATATGTTGTTAAAATGTGTTTCTGAGACCCTGACGTTCCAATCAGATCTCATTCAGTGCCTGAACACACGCATGAGACATACGTACCTTCAAGAAATACACGCTCTAGGTACAAAAACAGTAAATGTGCACTCAACAAACACAGAAAATAAGGCACAAAAAAGAAAGTGGTACAAAAAGAAAAGGAGAAAGGTGAACAGGATTATAAATAGGACAGAAACTCCGGAACAGAACACACAAGCCCCAGACCATGAAAGTCAGGGCCTCATCAGAAACTATTAAACGAGATATGAAATTCAGGCATCGATGGTCTCTGATGTTCTTTCAAAGACTATTTAAAAGTCAAAAGAAGGGATAAAGAAATTCCTATTAAAACATAAAACTGGGTGGCAGGATATAGCCAAGGCAGAGCAAGAAGCTCAGCGTCGCTGAAAGTAGTTTGTATCATGGAATATGCATGGCGGCGGGAGCTTAGAAAGGCTGACTCAACAACGTAGAGTGTGTCCTGCACAGGGGATCCGCTAGCAGAGGTTCAGGGAAGAAGCACGTTTGTAAAGTGCAGATCGGGCAGCTCCATGGAAAAGATACCAAAGGGCAAGAGGGGAGGCGTGGGGAGTGGAGACTACTGCACGAGTCCCAGCACATGGACCGGGTCCAGGTGAGAGGGAAGCAGTGGGTCCTGAGAACACTGAGGTGGGAGGGAGACTCAAAGGCACTCAGAAGCTCTGAGTATAAAAGCCACGGGGAAAAAAAAAAATAAAAGCCACGGAAGACGCAAGCTAACGCCTGCCCCACATTTTCAAGCTTGAGAGGTTGGAAATGCTACTGATGGATGGGAAGGATGATCTGATGCGTGGGGAAGATAACGAACCCCCTTGGAGCATACTGAGATGGTGGGATGCTGAAAGGGGATTCGCTACAGCAGGCGAGCGCAGGAGAACACCCAGTGAGAGCCGGACGCACTGACTGCCGAAGCCAGGAGAACATTCTGAAGAACCACAAAGGCCTGAGGGGTGTCTGCACAACCTTTAAGACCCCAGCTCCTGCTGTTGCTGAGCTGACCTAAGGGAGACAGAATAACACATCTGCACAAAAAGCCTGCCATTTTTCAAACACGCTACGCTGCTTTACGCCTCCAGGCTTCTATGTACGCAGATCACTCTGCCTGGAATGCCCGTCTCCTGTCCAGTATCAGGAGGTTCTCCCCACCCTGTGAGTGCCAGGCCTCTGTTTAAGATAGGAATGCGCGTGCACATTATTTCAAGGTTCGAAGGATGCGGAACCAGGAAACAAGGGAGGGCGGAGGTCAAGGCAGGGGCACAGAGCGGACATGGGATGGAACTGGGGGCCTCACACACGCCGCTCCCTGCCAGAGCTCTCAGGGGGACATCAGGCCACCACCCAGAAGGAGAAAGGTCACCCACACCGTTTGCAAACACTGCACCCACATAAATTCACATGGCTGTTTAAGAAAAAAAAAATAAACCAAAACCTGATAAAAGAAGGAAAACATCATCAACCAGAGGCTTCAGAGAAAGCATTTACCTAAGGAAATCACCAATAAAATAAACTAAAAGAATATTTTCAGAAACAGACTTAGAGCAGGGACTCCACGTACCAGAACAGAAGCGCATACAGGAAAAGCTGTGGGGAGTGATCCGAGATAAAACACCAAAACTCCACAGCAGAGAAAGCAAGGAGCAGAACGGCATCTGGAAATGCAGCGACAGACCCGGCACGTTTATCCCGGGAGCTCCCTTCGTAATGAGAAGTAGGGCAAAGGTGCGTAATACAGAGAATGGAGGCATGAGGGTAAAACGACAAAAATAGTTCAAGGACAGATGAAAACAGAAAGCAAAGCAAAGGTCACTAAAACAGGAACCCCTGTTGCTTCCTGGGGGAAGAAAGGCCAAATTTCTGTAAAAAGAGCGATCATCCCAAGCACATGTGAAACTGCCCCGTGCATGCGTGCGTGTGCAAGGTGGTGTGGACGCACCCCCCCAACAGAAGCCACCGAGCCGTCCAACACGGGGGCGCGGGCTCCGATGACATGATGCATGTGGACAGTGCTCCCCACTGGCGGCCAGACCCCCGGGAGAATGGCATGCAAGGACACGGCTACCGCCAGGAAAGGGACAACATTCGGATTACAGGAGACACAATGCCTAACTGCCATAAGGTGAGCACGCCCAGACCTGGATGCGAACAGACGAAACCAACCACGTTCCACGTTTACGAGAAGGAAGGACCATGTGACAGCGACCGAGTGTTTGACGATCCAGAATCATCCTTCCCGTCTTCCGCAGACGGTAGTTACAAACCCCAACGCTGCGGCAGGGAAGCCAGAGGCCAAGCAGAGTGATTAGCAGCACAAGAGCCAGGAGGAGGGTGGACACCCCCAGTGTTCCCCCCAGGCCCCCCGGGCTGCTCACGGCTACACCCCAAGAGAGTCAGGGACGTCCCAGGAACACCGAGCCTCACGCAGCACAAAGCCCAGCCGGGGGGGGGGGGGACGCCAACCCCTGGCAGGCTCCCCGTGCCCGTCCCCTTCGCCCGACTGCCCGCCCAAAGCGGCCCTCTAGAACGGGCTCCGGGTCACCGAGCGGCGAAATCACGGTCCGGGTCGGCAACTGATGGAGGGCACGACACTGATGACTATGACCGCAGGCTACCCTCGCGTCCCCTGTGAGTCCGTCTGTGTCGCCCTGTGTAATCATCTCAGATGTGTTCAGGTGAGTGAAAAATGGATCAAGAATTCTGCTGGAGAACTGGGAACCATTAAAAAAAAAAAAAACATAAAAGAGAAGCTGTAAAAATAAATAAATAAATAAATAAATAAGAGCCTTAAAAAAAAAATCATAAAAAGAAAACGCCGGATGAAAACTGCAACACAGGGGCGCCTGGGTGGCTCAGTGGGTTAAAGCCTTCGGCTCAGGTCATGATCTCAGGGTCCTGGGATCGAGTCCCACATCAGGTTCCCTGCTCAGCGGGAAGCCTGCTTCTCCCAATGCCCCTCCCCCGCACGCGTGCTCTCTCTCAAATAAATAAATGAAATCTTAAAAAATGAGAAAGAAAAAAAGAAAACAATGCTGAAGCCACTATTTAATAGCATCCAAAAAACCAAATACCCCAAAATAAATCTAACAAAAGATGTACTGGCCTCTACAGAGAAAACCATTCAAACACATTGTGAAAAATTAAGAACGAAGTCAGTGGGTATACGTGAACCAGAATATCAAATATTCTAAAGATCTCAGTTCTCTCCCAAAGTGATCTGCAGAATCAACAAAATCCCAAACAAAATCCCAGCAAGGGTGGGAGTGGGCAAGAAACTGACAAGCGGGTTCTAAGATTAATATCCAAACGCAAAGGTTTTGACAACTCCAGCGAGACCCTAAAGAATTACAAAACGAGAGTGCGGGCCACGCTGGACAGCAGGACTTACCAGAAAGCTGTCATGACCGAGACAGCGGGATCTCAGCCGGAAGACGGACGCTCGGACCAGAGAACTGTGTGGGCTGAGCGTGAACTTAGGAGCATAGGACACATGCTGTGGAGAAAGGGCTCTACCAGGAAATGGCACTGGGTCACCTGGACAGCCATCTGGGAGAAAGATGAATCTCGTCCCCATCTCTCCCGCTACAGAGAATCCAAGTCCAACTTCAAGTAGAACCGGGGCTAACCCCAAGAAAGGCAGCAGCACTTTCCCCGCTCAGACCAAGGGCGGGAGGAGAGTGAAGTCAGGACCTTTGCCTCCAGCCTGGCCAGGCCCCTCCATCTGGGCGGTCAGGAGGCCCCAGCTCTTAGGGGGAAGGCCTCCCCACACAACCCCCCTCCCCCAGCTGAGGCAGCAGCTCGGGCCCATCTTGCCCCTAAAGATGGAGGTTGTAGCAAGGGCCTGGCCATTGCCAGGCGAGGACCCTGCCGGGCCCGGCCCGCACCCGTCCGCTGAACTCTGCCCACGTATGGGTAAACTGTCCCCTGGCTGAGCTCTCAAGACACCAGTTCGAGGACCTTCTGTCTCCCGCTGGAATTGGACTACATCAGGCTTTACCTAGAAAAGCTGAATGCGTGAGTCAGACAGATGTGTACCCCAGTGCGCAGGATTTCCCCTCCTTACCCACAGAAAGGCGTGCCTGTGTGCCCCAGGGACGAGCCCCGGACTGGAAGACACAGATGCCCAAAACGAGCTGAACGCACAAAGTGGGTCAAGAAGCTTGGTACAGTACACTCTAACAAGGGGAACGAAATAACTCAACCTTTTTAACTTCAGGGCCCTTGGACCCTCTTAGAAATCAAAGACCCCAAAAACCTTCTGCTTTATATAACTATATATGTATTACCAAGTTTTTGCAATTGTGTATCTATTCATTTTAGAACAACAATACGTGTTAACGTAAATAACATTTCTCATGAAAAATAACCACGTTTTCTGAAATCAGAGCAAGAAGGGTTGGTGGTGTTTCATGTTCTTGCCAGTCGTTTTTATTATGGGGCTTCACAAAAATAGCTCAATTTTTCTGTCTGTCTTCACAGTCAATCTGTTGTGCTATGTCGTCTTGGTTGAAGCGTCTGAAGAAAATTAGCCTTATGCAGATACTTAGTTGGAAAAGGAGGGTGCAGTTTAACTGCCTTTTCACGCGATCATGGAGCTACATCCTCGATGCTGCATCAAAACCCCAGAAGTGAGAATTGGTTCAAGATCTGAGGCAAGCTGGCATCTGAAATCCTAACCATGAACTTGCATGCTGTTCCCCTACATCAAAATCCACTGGCTTACCCTGCCTGTGGAAAGACTCTTTTACCCTTGTGTGACTTTGTAACAATGTACACATCATTTGGAAAACACTGGCTCAGGGGCGCCTGGGAGGCTCAGTCCTTAGGCGGCTTCCGCTCAGGTCATGATCCCAGGGTCCTGGGATCGAGCCCCATGTAGGGCTCCCTGCTGGGCGGGAAGCCTGCTTCTCCCTCTCCCCCTGCTTCTGTTCCCTCTCTCGCTGTGTCTTTCTCTGTCAAGTAAATAAATCTTAGAGAGACACGGGGAGAGAGGGAACACAAGCAGGGGGAGTGGGGAGAGAGAGAATCGGGCTTCCTGCCGAGCAAGACGCCCAATGTGGGGCTTAGGGAAACCTTGAGGGTCCACAGGCCACACCAGGAGAACTTCTGAATTATACCAACGAAAAGCAATAGACATGAAACTTAAAAATGTAATACTGAGTGAAAAGGAAGACACGAAAGCCATACACCATGAGACTCATTCCTGTAAAAGTTCATAAACAGGAAAAACTAAACCATATCGGTTAGGGGATGCATACTTAGTTGATAAAACACACCAGGGGATGTGAAGATACTTCTCAGTAATTAAGAGACCAAGCAGAGAAAAGTTAGCGAGGAAGATCTGAACAGAATTTAAGAGCTTAACTCTGATGCCAGAGACGGAATCCCACAACCAACAGTAACAGAATTAACGCTCTTTCCATACACAGCGGACGCTCATCAAATCAGACGACACATGGGGCGCCTGGGTGGCTCAGTGGGTTGGACGACTGCCTTCGGCTCAGGTCGTGATCCCGGAGACCCGGCATCGAGTCCCGCATGGGGCTCCCAGCTCCACGGGGAGTCTGCTTCTCCCTCTGACCTTCTCCTCGCTCATGATCTCTCACTGCCTCTCTCTCAAATACATAAATAAAATCTTAAAAAAAAAAAAATCAGACGACACATTGCATACAGCAAACCTCAACAAAAACAAGGAATGGGGCGCCTGGGTGGCTCAGTGGGTTAAGCCTCTGCTTTCGGCTCAGGTCATGATCTCAGGGCCTGGGATCAGCCCCGCATCGGGCTCTCTGCTCAGCAGGGAGCCTGCTTCCCCCTCTCTCTCTGCCTCTCTGCCTACTTGTGATCTCTGTCTGTCAAATAAATAAATAAAATCTTAAAAAAACCAAACAAACAAGGAATGATATTATGTGAACTATGTTCTTTGACTGCAATGCAATTCATTCAAAAATCAGGAACAAGGGGCGCCTGGGTGGCTCAGATGGTTGAGCACCTGATTCTTGGTTTTGGCTCAGGTCATGATCTCGGGGTCCTGGGATCGAGTCCCGAGTCAGGCTCCCCACTCGGTGGGGAGTCTGCTTGCCCTTCTGCCTCTCCCTCTGCTCTCTCTCAGAAATAAATAAAATCTTTAAAAAATAAAAATCAGTAATAAGATAACTTAACCCATGTTCAGAAATCTTTACAGTATCCTTTTAAAGGGTTCACAGGTTAAAGAAGAAATCCTAACAGAAAACAGAAAGTATTTAGGACCGAGTAATAAAAACGCCACGCATCCAAATGTGTGAGGTGAGCTAAAACCGTTATTAGAAGAGACATTTACAGTTTTCAAATGCTCTCATTAGGAAAGAGGATGAAAATTCATGCCCTGAGAAGCTGGGAGGCCAGCGAGAATCCATCCAAAGAAAATATAAGGATTTAACGAAAGTACACCTATTAGCAAAGTAAGCTACACTAAGTGAACCTACATTAGAGCTCATCTCTAGAAAGGGGTCCAAAAGGTCCCCCCCAAGTTACTATGGGCTCTACATCACAGCACTTCTGCTGTTCCACTTGACCTGACTGGGGAGTCCCTATGCCCAGGTCACATCCTTCGCGATCGTGGCTCCCTGCAGCCCCACTTTCTTACCAGGATTCTTTAAAGTCAAGTGCTCCAACTCCAGTCTTGGGTGGGAACCCCTTCTCCACCCCCACTAACTGCACACACCACTGCTCCAAACTCCCAGCTCTGCTAGGACCTTAATGCTTCCAGAAGAACTCAGATTGTCCTTCTGTAAAGAGTAAAGGGGGGCCATGCTTTGAAGAAAATCTCAGACATCATTCAGGGTCCCTGAGTTCAGCTGGAAAAAAAAAAAATCAAACTCAATAAAAGACACCTACAAAGTCTTCGAACCATCTGGAGGAATGGCCACAATGAAACTGAAGTGTCTTTTCTTCGATTCCTTCTCTTTGGCCCACAACCGCCTCTCTCTCCGCCTTGCAGGAACCCGCAAGGTCCAAAGTGGGGAGTCAAGGTGAGGAGGCTGGCGGAAAGAGTCCTGGCTCCCTTCCACACTGCAGATCCCCCCAACCCCAGTGCAGTCCCATTTCCAGCCCTAGGCGGCACCCAAAACTCACCCCCCCCCCCCCACCAAATCTGAGCAGGCAGGGCTGGGCGTGGTGCCCCACACACCTTGTGGCGTGGTCTCAGCCGGTCCCAAAGCTGCTCCCCTGTGCTGTCCTTAGGAGCGGCTTCTCCTCCCCAGACCTTTTCCTTTCTCAAGCTGCCTTCCCAGCCCTGCTGCCTCTTACTCCGTTGCACCTGACCTCACGGAGGAAAAACAAAAATGAGAGGCCACGAGGCTTGACTGTGCCTACTTTGGCAAAGGTTACGGAAGAACTACTCAGTTCTCAGAGCTTCCCCTGGCTAGCTCCCTCCTAGCAGAAAGATTCCGGCCCTAACACGACCTTCTCGAAGAGCCCTTCGTGGGCCCATTCGTGGGTCATTCCCCCACTTACTCTATCCCACAGCCCGGCTTCCCTTCCTTATAGGGTGTATCAGGAAGGCAGGGACCTGGCCCGTCCTGTTCACCACACCCTCCCCAGCACCTAGAACACAGGTGTTCAGGAATAGTCGCTAACGATGCTAATTTCCACAGGAAAACTGGCCCGATCTGCAGAAGTTCTGAAGGACCTCGAGCCTCAGCTGCACACCCTTCATAAAAATCCAACCGCTTGGGACGCCTGGGTGGCTCAGTTGGTGAAGCGGCTGCCTTCAGCTCAGGTCATGATCCCAGCATCCTGGGATCGAGTACCACATCGGGCTCCTTGCTCGGCAGGGAGCCTGCTTCTCCCTCTGCCTCTGCCTGCCTCTGTCTGCCTGTGCTCGCTCGATCTCTCTCTCTCTCTCTCTCTCTCTGACAAATAAATAAATTAAAAAAAAACTTTAAAAAAAAATCCAACCACTCTTCTCCAAATGCTGACCAGTACAAAGCCACCTCTTCTGCTTCTTTTCATTCTATGTCGAAGTTCGCGATTGCCTCCTTTAAAACACTGCACCTGCTAAGAGCCCCTCAAACCCATTTTGTTGTTCTAGAGCTTTCCCGCATCTGGCTGGCGTCTTTCCGCTCTCCCTTGTCCACCCCGCCCCCCACCCCGGTACGTTCGATAATTTCTTCCACCCGGTCAGCGGCTTCGTCCGTGACAACAACACACGTGTCAACCACTAACCACAGGACAACCCAGTCTCAATCCCGCCCTGAACGGTTTCCTCTGAAAAACCTCAGCGTCCCCATTCTCCACTTCCTCACGCCGGGGACCCCTGTACTCGCGCTCCTGGCCAAACCCCCGGCGCTGGCTCCACGGCACACTCCTAGACACACGCATGCCACCTACATCCTACTGTGTGTGCAACTCTCACCCCACTCCCAGCCCCCGATCTTTCCGCCACACGGTCTCCCCACCCTATCACGTCCCCGCGAACCTCTCCAACAGGTCTCCAACTGCCAGGTTCACACGCTCAGCTGCAGATCAGATCATGCATCGTGTGACGATGTAAGGTGGGGCAGGACTCGGGTAAGCACGGGACACCCGGTCTCTAACGCAAACGGCAACGCGGGGCAGAGCACCCAATGGGGTGGGTACTTCCCACTCTAGCTGACTGGGCCCGTCCATGTCAGTTACACGAATTCCGTGTCAGTTACACGAATTCCCTAGCGCGACCGGCGGGGCGTACTCACATAGATCAGTCCCGAATAGTAGCGGTCCTTCAGGTTGTGTAAGACAGAAGCTTCGTTCAAGCACGTCAATTCTGCCATATCCTCCACCTTGGAAAACTTGGGCGGGTTCATCTTCTGAATATCGTCTTTGTTGACCATCGCCTTCTTCCCGTTCTCTGCCAGTTCCACCATAACCTCATCTCCCCGCTCCTCCTTGATACTCGCTGCCTCAAAACCATGGCGCTCGGACGGAATCCACACGAGCTTTTTCGCCGTCCAGTCAGCCTGGGTGGCAGGGTTGTAGATGACCGCCCTGTCCACAAAGAGGTACCTCTCCGGGTCTTCGAGTCCAGCTCTCTGGGCCATTGTAAACAGGAGGAGTCAACGACAATTGTCTCTAGGAGAAGAGGAGGAGGGCAAGGTTAGACGTTCAAAAACATACCACGATGCGCAGATTTTCACTCTTGGCAGGGTTTCAAGAGAGAGCCTCTCCATCGAGGAGCAGGGGTGATGGGCTTCACCACTAACCAAGCGTCCCGGGTGAATTTCAGGGCTGACCACAAATCGTGCCCGTGGTCGGCTAAAGACCACTCAAGACGCGCCCTCAGTTACCCAGGGCTGAAAAACAAGCTAGGGGGAAAGGCAGGGCTCCGGAGGGACTTTTCATCCTCTCTTGCACCCTAACCAAAAATTAAACAGGGAGTTAAGAAGGCAAACAGGATTGAGGACAAAGAAAACAAAGGTACGAAGTAAAAGATCCAGGCGTGGCCACGAGGACGTAGCTAGGAAATGCATGGCCAGGGAAGGAGAGCAAAGCCTCAGGTCTGTGCCGGGCCCCAGTTCTGCCTTCAGACAGGAGACTCAGAGCTCCTCCGTACAAACACCCCCAACTCCGTCCCCCCAGGGGGCTTCTCTGGGGGTGCGAGTGGTCTTGATGCCATCAGATGATGCCACAGTGTGACCTGGCTTCCTGGGACAGCTATGCAAGCGTGCTATGGGAGCTCTCCAGGCCTCACCCCTACCCTGCAGCTGCTCCTGCTCCCCGGCTCCCCTGCGGCGCGCCATCATTCATCAAGACTCCCTCCACCGCCCTGCTTTCGCGCCCCGGAACAGACTCCAGTGTGCCTACGCGTGCCCCTGCAGGCCGTGGGGCCCAGAAGCAAACACCGAGTGTTCCCAATAACGACCTGACCCGGGCAGAAGAAAGAGAACCACTAACCTCGCAGTTCTTGATGTTCACAATCACTGCGTCTCAAGACCTAACTGGTTTCCTGAGCACACGTTGCCATTCGCCCGGTTGCCTGTGGCCCCAGACACGCTAGTCTCAGCTACCTCTGGCCTCTACTGACCTTCTGGATCAAGTGACGGCATTTTACAGTCATCACTCACCTTTCCGAGGTGACTCAGGACTCCTGCCTCACAATGTCTTTTTGGAATCTGATACCATCATTAAACACTTCTGTGATCACCCCAAATTCCAGGGTAGTACAAATCTCAGAAGCACGGACTCCATGACCTCCTGCAAGGCCAGGCAAGAAGCCAACTGAGTAACTAGTTTTGTTCTGTTCACATCTTCCCAGCTTTTGCCGCCACCCCCCCTCCAATGGATGAGGATTCTTACTAGGCAAAAGACGGAAGGCTGCAAGGCTAATCATGGAATAGCCCGGGGGCGCCTGGCTGGCTCAGTCAGAAGGGCACGGACTCCTTATCTCAGGGTTGTAAGTTTGAGCCCCACGTGGGGTACTTAAAAATAAAATTTTATTTTATAAAATAAAATATATTTTTTTAAGATTTTATTTATTTATTTGACAGGAACACACACAGCGAGAGAGGGAACACTACCAGGGGGAGTGGGAGAGGGAGAAGCAGGCTCCCCGTTGAGCAGGGAGCCCGATGCGGGGCTCGATCCCAGGACCCTGGGATCATGACCTGAGCTGAAGGTGGATACTTAACGACTGAGCCCCCCAGGTATTCCCTAAAAATAAAATCTTAAAAAAAATAAAGTAGTCCCAAAGGTATTATGAGGCTCTCAGCCTTGAGTCCACAAACTTCAAGCTCCAGGAAGTCCCTGAAGTGGTATAAAAACGGACACTTTAGAAAGCATTTGCTATAATGTACTGTGTCATAAACATGCATGGTTTTTAGGGCATGGTTCTCAGACTCTGGTGTGGGCATGGGCAGCACGTAGGAGGCTTAGAGAAGCACGGACTGGAGCCCCTTCCCCTGAGTTTCCAGTTCAACAGGGTCTGGGGCAGAGCCTGGTAATTTGCATTCCTAACAAGTTCCCAGATGCAGCGGAGGCAGCTGATCCTGGGACCATACTTTGAGAACCATCATTCCATGGTTTCCGGTTGCCATGGTGAGCCACTGTCATTAACAGGTATGCTGGGATAGGAAAAAAAGGGTTGAAAACCAATGTTCTAGACTAATTCCTAACCTGATTTAAGGGCTATGCTCAGGTTTTTTAAATGATGGACTTGAACAAAACAAACAAAATATCACAAACGAAACCCCCCAAAAATCACAAAAAGAGGTAACAATAAGACTTCTACAAATAAAAAGACTAACACGTTTTCTAACTCAACTTTTATTTGCCTTTTTAGGCATTCGCTTGGGGAGGCAGGGCTGGCAACTCAGAAAATATTCCCAGGGCACATGTACATTCTGGAAAATGGTTTCCAAAGCCCATCATTACCTCTAGGGACTGGCTTTCGTAAGACTATTAACACACTTTCTGTCTTTGCAAACTGGTACTTTGCAAAACTGCTCAGGAGAAGGGAGGCATGGCTCTAAGGTGGGAATCGACCTAGATAAATCTGGACGTGGACAACAGGACACACATTCCGCCTTTACAATGGATGGCCTCCTAAAAGAGAAAATATCCCGTGATCACAAAATATGGTAACAAGTTACTCTTGTCATTAACAGGTAGGAACTGTGTATCTCAGACGACACCTCAGAAGAGGTCTTGTTGCCAGCAGGCGTGTGCACACACATTTCTTTAATTTTACATTGGGCATGTAATTATATGCTTAAATTTTGTGGACGGCTATAAATTAGAGCAGCTCAACAGGTCATTTCTGCGGCAGGCTTAAAAAAAAAAAAAAAAAAAGTAAATGATACATTTAAAAATTAGTTCACCAAATTGGTACATTTAAAATTTATCGGTATTTTTTTCTAAGTGAGGAAATTCTTGTAATTTCAGGGAAAGAAACCAACAGGTCGCAAAAAACGTAACTGCAAAATGCTCCTGCCTTTGTTGTGGGGAGGAGGGGAGAATTACACGTGCATGTGCTTTTTTTTTTAAAAAAGGAATAGATAAATAAATTAATTAATTAAATTAAATAAATGATATATTTTTAAAAGATTTTATTTATTTATTTGTCAGAGAGAGAGAGAGCGAGAGCGAGAGAGCGAGCACAGGCAGACAGAGGCAGAGGGAGAAGCAGGTTCCCTGCCGAGCAAGGAGCCCAATGTGGGACTCGATCCCAGGACGCTGGGATCATGACCTGAGCCGAAGGCAGCCGCTTAACCAACTGAGCCACCCAGGCGTCCCAATAAATAATATTTTTAAAAAGGAACAGTCATTGAATCTCCACTGGGTGGTGAAATTACTCTTACTTTTTACTTTTCCAGAGCTTTCTATGACTGATCAGACACTGAGAGGACAGCTTCCTGTCCCTAGCTATCTGGTGAGCACCTAGATGGCTTCTGGGTCCTCATGGGATGGGGGGTGGGGCGGGCAGGGAGCCTCCACCTCCTGACCAAACCTCGCTTTTGTGATCCCCACCCCCACAGTAAGCCTCAACTTCTCCACAACCAGACACCTACCCCTCCTTCCCATCCTGCCCCAAATGCCACCCTGAGAAGTTCTCTTCAGGTCTGGTTTGACAGAGTTCGGATGCTCATGAAGAGGTTTCCCTCACTTTCCTCTTCACCTGTGATCGCCCGATATGCGGTATTTTTTCCATGCCACTGTACATGCGGTACCCGAGCTTGAAAATGCCAGTGTTTAACAGTGAGCCACTCCCAAATGCCTCGCTTTACACCATGGGGGGAGGGGGGGAATACCACAATTTTAAAAATAGCAAATACTGTTCTGTATCATTAATTATGGGCAGGCACTATTCTAAGCAGTTTACCTTTACCAACTCGGTCCTCCCAACAGCCCTGTGAGGCACGTACTATTAATACCTCTATTCTACAGATGAGGAACCCAAGGTAGAGAGAAAGCCCGTAGCCAGCCCAAGGTCACGGAGCTCACCAAAGGCAGAGCTGGGCTAACCCCAGAGTTCCCGCAGGAATGCAGGCTACGGCATTGGTAGATGAGGCGGGGAGCGGATTTTGCAGGGGGTGGAGTGCTCCCCACTGCCTCTCCACTAAATAAAAATCCTATCGATTATGGTTCCAAGAATGGAGGCTCAGCATCGAACACACCAGCACCATCTGGCAAGGGTTTTACATTTAATAGAAAAAAAACATCTCAATATTGGAAGAAAGGGAGTAAGGAGCAAGGTCTTTGCTGCAGACGGAAAGATAATCTGAAGGTTTTTGGTGTCTTCTGAAATGAGCGTCTGATTATAGCTAAGTCATTCATGTGTCTAGGAAGGAGCCCCCTACAGAGCCAGAGCCCATCTCCTTCATTGGTTTTGGACACACCCTGGGGCTCTGTTCCCCACCCCACCCTCATAGCCAATTTCTTTTACTTCCAGTGAAATGCCACCAGGGAAACTTCTCCGCTGCCTCCCAGCATCTACTATGGATACAGAGAGGGGAAAACAACCCAATTTTGTGAATACCTTGTGTATAACTAGCCAAACGAAAATGACAGATCAATTATCCATGACAGCACCGCCCCCTGTAACAGAGCAGCTACATCACAATCGTCCCACTGGGTTTACCACCACCACTGCGGCCACTCAAGACGACAAGGACCTGCAAACCTATTCATCTACCCAAATTCATCTCAGCCAAAAGAGCACGCACACGCGCACACACATACACACACACCCCAAATGCTAAAGGGCACCATCTCTCAGGGAACATCTGCAGGCTGGGTTAAAACATTTCCAAAATGCGGACGCAAGGCCAGGAATTTCAGTCCCTCCTATAGGATGAGAAAGGACACAACCCTCGGAAGCACTGGGTCTCCCCCCACCCCCCGCAATGTGCCCTTCAGAATTCCGTTCATCTGCTCTCCCACCCAGTCTGTCTGTCTTCATTGTGATGATTTCCCTAAGGAGCCCAAATAAAAAGCCAGCCTCTGGGGTCACATCCCTTTGCTGCCGAAGCTCGGGCTGTATATCGCACAATGACAGCATGTGCCGTCTCCAGATAAGGACGGGCAAGAACCAAATTTAAGATGCACGGAGTCGAGCGATGCATCAAATAAAAATGGCCACTTTTCCAGAATCTGAGACAGATAGGGCATACTTCAACGTCAATAGCGCGGGACTACAAGAATACTCGTCGGGGCAGACCGAGAAAGAAAATAAAACAATAAGCAGATGAGAGTTTCTCAGACTGAGAGACTGGAGAACGATGAAGACCGACTCAAAGAATCCTCACTTCCAGCGTTTAAAAAAAAAAACACACCAAAAAAAAACCCAAACCCAAAAACCAAAATCTCGGCAAAGCCGAGGTATTACATTTAGTATATTATATTATTCAGCGAAAACAGCAGCCTTTGTTCGGTTGGCAGGCTGGATCTACCCCGCCTGCTCTCCCCTACCCCACCCCACCCCACCCCACCCCCTTGCATCCACCGCAGTGGGCTCGCAGGGAGCCGCAGAGGCCCGAAGACACAGATAACGGTCACAGGCGGAGGCCACGCCAGCCCAGCCTCACCGGCGGAGCCCCGACCAGCCGCGTCGCCAGCCTCCGTCCCCAGGCCCCGGCGCCCAGGCGGGCCAGGCGGGCCAGGCTGGGGGCCTCCCGGGTCCCTGGGCCGCACCCGCCCACCGCGGGCCCACAAAGCACCCGCCAACGCCACGACTCCGCCGCTCCCACTTCGCCCCGACCCCATTCCAGTCCCATTTCACGGGATCAGGGTGTGACCCCAGCTGCAGAAGGCCAGCAAGGGAGTCCGCGGCGAGCCGAGCCCGGATCGCTTACACAATAAAGGGATCCCGAGGCGAGGGCTGACCGCCACCCCCCCCCCC
>PISX010028272.1:0-21687 GCA_004024625.1 Mellivora capensis
ATGTGGCTGGTGTGACTAAGAAATCAAATTTTTAATTGTATTTAATCAGAATTAATATTAATTTTAATCTAAATAACCATGCAAGCTAATGGCTACTTTATTGGACAACACAGATCTAAATAGTTTTGGTATCAATGAGAAGTCATGATTCACAGGAGTGATATTAGAATGTGCTTTCTGCAATTGGTTGTATTACAACATTGTGCTTAGGTAAAGTCTTGTTTGTTTGTTTGTTTGTTTCCTTCAAGTTTTTATTTAAATTCAAGTTAGTTAACATACAATGTAATATTAGTTTCAGGTGAAGAATTTAGTGATTCATCACTTACACACAACACCCAGTGCTCATCACAAGTGCCCTCCTTAACACCCATGACCCATTTAACCCATCCCAACCCACCTCCACTCTAGCAATCCTCAGTTTGACAAAGTTTGAAATACTAATTGTTGAAGTAGTTTCTGATGTTCTGGTTTTCTCAACATACTTCAGCCTTTGGTTTTGCAATGGTATTACTACAAGACTAATAACATATGGAAAATGTAGATAAATATTTTGGTAAGTACCATTGAACTTTCTTGAGAAATGGCAATTCATTTGTCATTTAAGAAGTCTTTATTTATTTTTTTCCTTGCCAGATGGGTTTACTGCTGAGTCAAAAAGTGTTATCAAACAATAAAATAAATGAGTAGTTTTACATATATAGTTTTATATATTCAACAACTGACAAAAAACTGTGGTGATAGTGTTAAGTCTATTCTGCCTATATTTTATGACCAAACTGCACAGCTTATATTTTCCGGCATATAAGCTGCACACTTTTAACCTATATTTTTCCATATTCTCACTGACCACACTGATTTGCAATCTGGTAGATTTTGGATTTACATGCTGGGGAACAGGCTGTCTTACAAGTTGTATAAACCAAGTGGAAGGAAGGGGCATCAGTGTTGACCCCATTGATTGGCATTAAGACTAGAAAGAGTTGGCAGACCACAGTTGCAACTGTTGGAAAATATTCCATCTTTAAAAAAAATTCAGCTTCACAGAGGTGTAACTAACAAATAAAGTTATATATATTTGAAGTCTACATCATGATGATTTATTATTTGCATACATTGTGAAAGAATTCCCCCATCTAGTGAATTAACACACTCATCGCTTTGTTTTTGTTTATGAGTTTTGATGAGAACATTTAAGTTCTACTGTTTTAGACAATTTTAGTGTTATCAATACAATACAGTATTATAGTACTGTGTTATTAACTATGGTCACCATGTTTCATATTTGACCCTATTCATTAGATTCATTAGATCATATTCATCTTATAGCTAAAACTTTGTACCATTTTACCAACTTTTTCCTATTTCTTCCATCTTGCAGCCCCTGGTAATTACTTTTCTACTCTATTTATGTGAGTTTGACTTTTTTTTTTTTTTTTTTGGTAGATTCCACATATAAGTGATATGCAGTATATGTCTTTCTTCATCTGGCTTACTTCACTTGGTATAATGCCTACAAGTCCATCCATGCTGCAATTAGCAGAATTTCCTTCTTTTTCATGGCTGAATGATATTCCATTTTATATGTATACCATGTCTTCTTGATGCATTCATCTGTTGATGGACACTAGGGTTGTTTTCATATCATGTCTACTATTGTCAATAATTCTGCAATGAACATAGGGTACATATATCTTTTTCAAGGTGCTGTTTTCATTTCCTTTGGGTATATACTCAGAATTAGGATTACTGAGAACATTTCATTTTATAAGAGAATCTACAGACTGTTCTTGAGAGGGAGGAATTAGTCATGGTGCACCTTCAAAGACTGGGAAGAAGGTGGTTTCCAGTCTTTTAGATTTAATGATCCATTTAAGGGGGAGCTCTGTTCACCGCCCATGTGCCTCACACAGTCTAAATGGGGCCATGGCAGAAGTTAGAAGTACAAAGAGAAAATCCATCAAAAACACTCTGGCTTATTTCACTGTAACTATCAGTAATGACTCATCATTAAAAGAATAAAAATTCCTAGGACAAATCATGTGGGTCATTATATAATAGTGACATACCAGGGCTTTCTGGGGCAAAGAGCACACACAGTTACCCCTATTTATGACCATGTATAAGTATAGCAGATTCTATACCTGGGCATTCCTACCAATGTGCATGACTTTTAGCTGACTAAGGTCATTCTCCGCTCATTCCTTTTCCTGAATTGATTTACGCAGTTATTGTATGTACCTAATTTCCACCTTTTAAAAACCCTGGTTTTCATTATTTCTTTGAACAGGTCTGTAAGAGCCTTGTCGGCCTCAAGGCTGACCTGTTACTCAAACCTCATAGTAATAAACAGACAGCCTGGTTTCCCAGCCAACAAAGATGCATACATTGAATGCTTTTGAATATTAATATTGTTGAGCACCTCCTGGGGCTCACAGGCATACATACAGAAGACATCTTAAGGTTCTTAAACACATTCCTGAAGGTCCAAATTCCTTCATTAGCATACTGCAAAACTTTAAGAATTTCATATGAAGATGACTCTCTATTTAGAAAATGAACTTTGCAGTGATTGAGAAAAAAAAATGAAGAGCTTCATCTGAGCCAAATAATCAAGATATTTTCCCCGTGTATCCAACAACATCATCCATATGGTGCTTAAGTCCATTAAATTTTCTTTAGTTTCAGAAATAGTGAGTGGACACTCATCATCCATGGACGTAGTGCCAGAGAATCACAACCGTCTTGTACATTGCACAGGGCTGATTTCTTGATGCTAAAAGAAAAAGTCTGGTATTTGAGGAAATGCCTCCATGGGAGACATCAATACATTCTTCTTCCATTTCAAATCTTTAATACTGCATAAGCCTACTGCTGCTTAAATGGTAGAGACAAAAGGTAATGATAACCAACTCAAGTGGAAGAGACTGATTTAATTGTCATATGTTGGGTTACCTGCCTGGATACTATAACTGGCAGGATGGAGCTCCTCTCTCTCTACAAGGCAGGGACTGCAGAGAAAAGGATGGTTATCCTTTAATTTAATAGGATCCTTACAAGGCACAGTTTCAGAGCCTGTACTGCAGGCTTCCTTTAGTTTTTGTTTATGTTTTGGGATAAACAGTTTGTTTTTCTTTGAAAATTGTTTTATTTTGGGTGCCTAGAACTTTTCCAAGACTGGAGTTTTGTTGTATTCCCCACTTTATTTACCAAAATAGCTTTCATCTTGTTCTTTCCTTTCTCCCTTCTTCCCTTTTTCCCCTATTTTCCTTACTTCTTTCTTTTCTCTCTCTTGCTCTTTCTCTCTTTGTCTTCCACTATTACCCATGATATTTCAGGCATAAGAATTAACTAATCATAGCCTCTGATCTTAGATTCACAGTTATGGGGAAAGCCAGGGCAAGGAGGTAAGAAATGGCATTCACCTAATAGAACCATAAGATTTGGTAAATATTTTGTTACTATTATCCATGCCCTTAATTAATTTAAAATATCATAGCTGTACTGCTTCTAAAATATGAATATGAAGGCTAATAATAGCACATTTTTTTCTTTTTTTTTCCTCTGAGTATAATGAGAATCCTGTTAGATACTTATTTGAGGAGGAGGGGGGCAGAGGGAGAGGGAGAAATAGAATTTTAGCAGGTTCCATGCCCAACGTGGAGCCTGACCTGGGGCTTGTTCTCATGACCTTGAAATCATGATTTGAGCTAAAACCTAGAGTCTGATGCGTAACCGAGTCCCCCAGGTACCCCTAAAGACATGGAGTTCTAAGGGACCTCAGGGCAAATGTGGATGAAAAAAAAAATCTTATGGTTTCACTCTCACTTTTAAGTGGTATCTATAATTATTGCTATAATTTATAGCTGTGCATTGCTCTATACTGAGCATTTCTCTTTAATGGAAGTTGCATATCCCTATCTCAAATAATAATTGAATAAAGAAAAGCATACAGTTGATTTTATAAAGATTTTTAAAAAAAATTTTCTACCGCCCCCTTTTTAATTTCATTTATTTATCTTTAAGCTCTATGTGGGGCTTGAACTCATGACTCCCAGATCAAGAGTTGCATGCTCTATCAACTGAACCAGCCAGGTGCCCCTTCATGAAGATTTTTTTCAACATATTAAGCATATTTTCCAATTTAAGAAAAGAAGTTTTAAGGATTGAATTATTAGGTGTATCAAATGTCACCTGGGGGAAATTAATAAAGAATATATCACAAGAAGAAATCTTGCTTGGGCAACATAGCCCTGATTTGAATGCTCTATTTCCTACAGAACTCCTCATGGGACTAACCTAGGGAAGTCTGTGATAAGTAACCTCAGCTTCGTTGAGGTTGCCATTTCTCTTATTTGCAAACCCTCAGAGAGATATCCTAGACTCTCAAGGACCCAGTGGGCTGTTCCAGAAGATGATGACTGTGCTAATGTATTATCCTGGTGTTCTTTTCCACATTTTCACTTACATGTGAACTTTCCCATTGACTACAAATTCTTCTAGAGCAGGGACAACAACTTCAGATGATTTTATATCACGTTTTTTTTTTTTTTTAAGATTTATTTTTTTATTTTAGAGAGAGAGGGAGAGAGAGTGCAAGCAAGTCGGGGGTGGGGGACAGAGGGTGAGAGAGCATCCTGAAGCAGATTCCCAGCTGAATGTGGAGCCAGATGTGGGGGTCGATCCCAAAACCCTGAGATCATGACCTGAACCAGAGTTAAGAGTTAGCTGCTTAACTGACTGTGGCACCCAGGGACCCTTTATATCACTTTTGATACATTCCAAGAGAACATTGAAAACAATGTAAGGTGTTCAATATTCAGGCAAAAATCATTGTTTCACTTGTGGACTCCCTTTCCTATTTCTAACTTTACTCTTCCACCCCGTCCAATCTCAGGAATTGTCAAAATTTATTATTTAAAAGTCTAAGTCAAAATTTTACCAGCTGAGCTATCAAAAAATGCTGAATATCTAACTTTGTTAAAAGTTTAAAAATATTTCAAAAAAATCATATAATACAACTGCTTTCCATTTACTAGGTGTGTTAAATCACCCACATGATAGAGAGCTATGAAGAGTTTGCAGTTGTGAGGAATTCTCTTTCAATTTGCTTAAAAGTGGCATCAGACTTATTTTGCTGCTTTAAAAAGTTGGCAATAAGTGATATTTGATTTAAAAAAAAACTTGTAAGCAATCTCATTTTCTTCAGAAAATAATAATTGTCTTGAAATTCAATTTAATGCTATAATTATACTCAGTATGCTTTATTTGAAATCGTAGACACAATAAAAATAAAGATTTCACTTTCATACACTCATTATTTCTTATTTTAAAAAATAAATGAAAGGCTTGCCCTCTACCCTCCCCCAAATATAATGAAGCTATTACAGAAGAAATGGAGTAATCAATTTCTAATATATAACACCATGGCAATAAAATGAGCTATAATTTAAATAAAGTCATCTTCTGTTGGGTTGGCAAAATGCAGAGAAAGCATTTTACTAGCCTTCCATTTCTCTCACAGTCAGAAAGCTGAGGCTAATGAAAAGGCTGAGGTTAATAACAATCCCATTTCATTCTACCATTTATGCTCCCAACACATAAGGCTATGTTTTGATAAAGTCTTTTCACTCCTTGCAAACAAAGTTTCAAAGTAACTTTTAGAAATTAATCCATTTTCCCAGAAGAGAAAGTAGTATGATTTGTTTGAGAAAGAAATTGTCCAAGTTCACTTGGTTTGATCTGTTCCACTGAGTGGAGCACGTCCGTTAATTTTTGGAATCTCTGAATCTCAGTTTTGTAATCTGAAGATAAGAAGTTTTGAGTGTCAAACAATAGTACGTGTGGCTAAAAATACAGTGCATCCCAAATGAGGCTACCCCAGAGCTCGTGTGTAATGAGTTTAGGGCCATGTTGTAGTTTTTGAGTAGATAAGAGATTATTATCATTTTATAAACATTCTATGACTTTTCCAGCAGATTTCAAGCATTGTAAGACTCCGCTTCTCCTAAACTCTCAGTTGCCTGTTTCTCCCACGCTCTTGGAAAATTACCTTACCTTCTTGATAGACTATATATTATTCCATTAGGAGGTGACTAAAGGACCCCCATCTTAATCTCAGCATATTTTTTTCCCTTTGGCATCTACTTGATGAGTCTTCTTTCTAAAAACAAACAAGCAAAGAAACAAAAGAAAACAAAAAACCCTAAACCCAAACCAAACCAAAACCAAACCCTAACAATCAGAGTGGGGTAAGTGGTAAGAATAAATACTTGGGAGCCTGCTGCACTTGTGTGACTTTGAGCCAAGAACTGAACCTTTTAAACTTCAGTTTTCTCATCCTTAAAATGAGCATAATCACACCTATGTCACCAGATTGTTCTGAGATGCCACGTAACCACATGTACTGAACTGGGTAGCCTATAGCTGGGAATGAATAGTAGCTTTTATGAAAATAAATTGTTCACTCTTCTTCTTCTTTTTTTAAAGTGCAAACTTTCCCTTTTCTTCTTATTTCTTTTTTCTGCATCTTAAATCTCTCACCCTTGGTTTCTTCCTTATGGCTTCTCATTATACATAGGCTTCCCCCCATCCTCCCAAACAACTCCCTCCCCATGGATCCGACCTCTCAAAGCCATCAATCTGTTTGGCTGTTCACTCCTCTAGCATGTCAATAGCCATTGTCTCCATTTCTGCTTTCCCATTTTCTTCTAATTCCCTGCAATTTGTTTTCCTTCCACAGAACACCTCAGAAAACAGCACTTTCAAACATTTCAAACAACCTATTAAATGACAAATTAGATGACCTTTTCTCTGTCCTCTGTCTCCTTAATATCTGCACAAATTGACGCTGGGAACACTTGCCTACTGGGAGTGATCATCTTTCATCAGGAATAAGTAACTCCCCTTGGAACCTGTGGTTATCCCAGACAGTGCAAAATGTATATATATTTCATTACAGTTGCAATTTCTGTCAAAAAAGGTTTTAGAGAGGAAGTGACTATGCATTCTAGAATGGAGTGTGTGCTGGATTGGTACTGTCATTTCTTATGTGATTTAACTCCTCCTATTAATAAAAATAATAAGCCCATTTTCCTTCAGAAATTACAGAATACAGCAGCATATAGATTTTTTTCTAACTTTATCTCTTCTTCTGGTCTTACCATATGGTCTTAATTCATTAAGTAAAATACTTAGCTTGAGAAATTTGAAACTCTGAACTTCGCTTAGTAGTAAATTTTCTCTTCTCCCTAGATTAGGCGGCTACATTACTTCACCTTGTCTTTTTCCTCTCCCAGTTAACCCACTGGAGCTTCAGCTGGTGCAACATAAGGAGGGAGGAGGGCAGAGTGGGGGGAAAGTCACACTTGAAACTCTGCCAGTGAGCAGCACAGAAATCCTCTCCAACTCCATCACCAATTAATCAGCCGTTCTCTCACCTTCTAGACTACCCGCTCTAGAGCCACTCAGCCACTAGCTCCTGAACTGAAAGGAAAAGACAGCAAATTCTCTCTTGGCCCCCTGGGAACCAGCCCAAGCTCTCTAAGCCTCCTGCCAAGTAGGAAGCTGAACTGTCCTCCGAAGGGAACGAGTGGGGACACAACTCAGCCACAGCTCCCTCCCGGGAAGTCCTGCTGCTGGTGTTGTCCTGCCTCATTGCTCAGACCTGGTCCTATCGGTGGCCTGGATGAGGAGTGCAATAGTGGTGGAAAGGCTGCTTACAAACTGCCTTTGAAAATCTGCATCTGTTGGCAAGAGATCTCACTTTGGAACTTCAGTGTCATTGCATCTTGGCACCAAGCAAAGTCTTTACATTTTAAAATCTATGACACATACATGCATATACTGTGGCCATCCTTTACTGTTAGTACATTCTTACAGTTTTCTCTGAAAAGATATTGAGGCTCAGAGATGTTCAGGATCTTGCTCAAGTACACAACAAGAGTAAACTGTGAAACTGGGATTTGACACTAAGTCTGTCTGAGGGCAAAGCCCATGTTTATAGGCTACGTATGTGTCTCTTTCCTGAATTTATGTGGTATCTCTTGGCTCACCAGAAAATGCCCCATGTTCTGGGGCAGTAAAGTTTCAGAAAAAGATATAAACATTTCCCAGTTTCTGTTTAGATACTACTACATCTTCAGGATAGGACCATGGATGTTGATGATTTAATAGGAAATCTGTAAACACAGGTGGTTACAAACTTACTTCAACTTTATACACAAGGAAGAAGGGTAAACAGACGTGGCTTCTGCCCCCAACAGGTTGTGGACCTCTGGATTACCCAATCAATCATTTACTCAACTCTTCAATAGATTAACTGAGCACTCTGCCACACTAATAAACAAGAAAGAAATGCCTCTCTCATTGAGCTTATTATTCTGTAGGAGAAATGAATACACATAAGAGGATTTCAGGCTATAACAAGTTAGAGATCTGTAAATCAAGATAAGTGGGTATTATGGGATGTTAAAGAAAGGGCTCTATGATAGTTAATTTGAGCTCATACCTAGAGAAGGAGAAGGAGCCAGCCATGTGAAAAGTCAAGGGAAGACTCTGTCAAGGCTGATTCTAGCAGTTGTTGGATGGTGAGTTCAGGGCTCTGAGCTATGGATGGTCTTTAGTGGACCCTGTCTTTGAGGCACGTAGGTGGGTCAGTGCCTTCGCTCCCATTCATTTTCCATATAGCTTCCGTCCAAAGCATCTGAGAGGGCAAAAGTGTCAACAGATGTCGTTTATCTGTTCATCTCAATCCTGGCACGTAACTCCAAACACTTTGCTAAAATGTGTAAATATAATGCCTACCCTTCTCCATTACTTCATTTTATAATCCCCACAAGAGTTTTCAAGGCATGTGTGTTATCTCCTTGTTTCATAATGAAATTTGATGTTCAAAGGGCAGAATGACAGATTTTCTCTGATTTGATTTGTGTTCCATTTGTTCACTGTTTCACAGGTAATACCTGAATGGAGATTTTTTTTTACATATTGTGAAGGACAGAATTCTAAGATAGCCTCCAGGATTCCTGGACCCTGGTGTAAACACATCTTCTTCTCATAACTCAATAAATATTCATCTAGGTTCTGCTGTGAAAGAAATTTGCAGATGTAATTCAGGTTCCAAATCAATTGAGCTTAGGATAGGGAGGTGATTTCAGTTAGTCTGACTTAATCCCATGAATGTTTTAAGAGAGTTTTTTTCTGACTGGTCACAGAGAGGAAGCCAGAGAAATGTACTCTGTCTTGCCTAGAAGAAAGCAAACATTCTTGGCATGAACTGCCTGTGGAACGGATCATGTGACAAGAACCTGATGGCTGCCTCTCCTGTTTGGGACCTGCCAGCCTGTGGCAGGAAAATGAAATGTTCATTCTATGTCTGGAAAGAAACAAATCCTGTCCCAAACCAGCGGACATGGAAAAGGACCCAAGCCCCAGGTGAGTACCTTGAGATAACACCTTGATTTTGGCCAGGTGAGAGCTGAAGCAGAAAATCTAGCCCCAATGTGCTTAGGCTTCTGCCCATAACCGTGAGGGGATACTGTACATTTGTATTGTTTTAAGCCACTATTTGTGGTAATTAGTTACATAGCAATAGGAAACTAATAAACATATGCTATTAACAGATGATACAAAGGGAACTGTTGTGCTTTAGAGAGGGGTTTCTGCACAAATCTCTGCCCCAGGAATCAGTCAGATGGCCAAAGAGTTGTTGAAAATTACAGACGAAATCAATGATGTGCTAATGACCTGTGGACAGCACATGGAATCCTTTCAGACTTATGCTTTATGTTTTTATACTTCCTTTATTACCACAAATATCTAAATTCAAATAAGGTCACTTTATCTTAGATAACATTATTATTCCTAATGCTTATTCCCACAAAAAATACCCTTGTTATTAGGAATGCACTATTCTTAGAACACACTTATACATTCTCAAGTTCACGGCTCTTTTTAAACATGAAAAAAATTAACATTCACAGCCTTCACCAGAAGAACGTTTACATTCACCATATAAAATATAATATGGGGGAGCATAAACAGATTTCTTATAACCTGCAGAATTATAAAAAAAAGCAAGTAAAAATGATAAATAATTCTGAGTGAAGGAGAACCATGGAAAACTTACTAATTCCCCATATCTTATTAGCTATATATATGTATATATATATGCAGAATATTAAATGCAGTTTGGCAAAGATACAGTTTATTTGATCAGTGGTGGATACCAGCCTCAGATGGAAAAACTACATATTTCACTGGACAATCATTTAAATATACTTAGGGCATCATCGAAGTGCTATGTGGAAAGTGTATCTTACCCCAATTTTCATTTATGAGGAACTACAAGGAGCTTACCAGTGTCTCCACAGGAGGTTGAAAATATACTATTAGTGACAGGAAATAGGGCTGCTCTGGAGGTTTTCCTTGTGAGTTTCAGTGGCAGGAGAGTATAAGGAATATAACTACAAGTTGGTAAGCAGCTGTGAAGAGATGAAGCACATCATCTCTGTAATGTTCAGCTGCGCCATGTCCACACAAAGAAAAGGAAGACACACCTCTGGTAATCGTCTGGCTAAGCTGACCAAGGAAGTGAGCCAAACCAGATAAGTCAAGCTCCAAATGAATTACTTCCAGGGAAAATTGTACAGCAAGTTCATCAGGCTTGATCCGAACAGATATACTTATTGTGAAATGCAGATTTAAAACCTCGATAATAAAATATCTGAAGGGTATTTCTGAGATCATTCAGTACAGTCTCTATGTTGACGAATGTGGAAAACTTCCAGAACCTGATCATGCACTTATGATTTCCCCCAGGCCTTGAAGGTGATATCACGTAGAAGACCAAATGCTAAATGTAAAGCCTTATTCAAATTTAAACTTTACTTCTATATATTCGAACTGGTTCATTTTCTCTGACAGTGCACTTACACATTTTAGTATTGCACTTTGCTGAAAAGTGCCTTGGGATGTGCTTGCGTCAAAGGTGCTGTAGAAGTTTATTTGTTTTGTACTCAAAATGAATGCATTCTCTCCAGATTGCAAGCACAATCAATAAGATGAATGAGTTTCTTGAACTCCTTTAGTGCCTTGTCTATAATAGTCCCATTACCAAGTCACCATGTAACCTGGCAACTTTCCATCTAGGGTGGCCTCAGGACTGAATAAGCAAGAAGAAAATAGAGCCACTTGCCTTGGCACTTCACATTATACTTGATGCTCTTGGTGGGCTGTGATTGAATGTGGGTCTTAACTGCATGCTCCTCTTAAAAGGTCTTTTCTAAAAACTTTATGCCTTTAAAAAACACTCCCACATTACAGCGGAAAGGCTTGTGTGGTAGCAAATGGCAAAAATGAACTCGAAAACCTTTAGGATTGCCTCCGCATTTCCAAACCAGTTCACGCTGGTTCCTTTTCTACCTGGACACTTGTGCAGTGTTTAGGTTGCCAACAATAATGGATCAGTGTAATCTGACTCACTAGAATGATTTCCCCAGACACTTAAAACTTCCCTTCATATAAAATTTCAAGCCCAAATATTCTCCTGCCATGAAGAAGAACAACATGGACTGTACACTATGATTTGTGAGCTACTGATACACAATACTGACCAAATAAATGGGTCAGGTTGAACGAGTTAATCCCTGAGTTTACACAAACCATATTTAAAATGGAAAATTATCTTCACTCTAGCAATCAAATACGGGCCCAAATGGCATTATTTGATCTTTTCAGATGTCACATTGGTGGAGTAAACTTGATTGGGCCAGGTCACTGGTGTGCACACCAACACATTGAGACAGCCTTAATCTGGTATTCATGGATTAGTTTTATGGCATCTGTAATCCCCTTAAAACTACATCAAATGTTTGTATTTATGGGCAAGTGTGGATTTTCCTGGGAGTGGAGTATTTTGTTACATCAATTTTTTTTTAAAGATTTTATTTATTTGACAGAGAAAGAGAGAAAGAAAGAACACAAACAGGGAGGAGAGGCATGAAGGAGAATCAGGCTCTCTGATGAGCAGAGAGTCCAACATGGGGTTCAATCCCAGGACCCTAGATTCATGACCTGAGCCGAAGGCAGATGCCTAACTGACTAAACCACCCAGATGTCCCTACATCAAAATTTCAAGGAGAGCCATTGAGTGGCTAATTTTTTTTTTTTTTGCAATTTTTCATGAATATAAGCACAGACATAAATAGACTATTTTAACAAATGAGGTAACATCTCCAGTCTTCTTTTCTTGTCCAGCCCCCACCCCAACTCAATTTTTCTCTATGTCATCCTCCCCTATCCCTAATGATTCTCCTGGGTAGCTAATGATAACAACTCAATGTGTATTATTCTGTACTTATCTCAGTACTCACATTACCTCATATAAAACTTGAATATTTGTATATATGCATATATTTGTATTTATAGATAGTTTTGTAAATTCTTTTTAACAATTGTATTATAACAACTTGTATGATACAGTATTTCATTTTTTATTCAATAATTTGTAATGAAATCCTTCTAAGTCAGTGGGTGTGGAAACAAATTTATTCTTTCTATTGATAGCATGGTGTTTAAGGCAAGGATGCGACATCATTTATTCAATGATTTCCTTTTTTTCCACCTGCCTCTCTATTAGTATAAACAATGCTTCGATAAACATCAAGTGTATCTTTATCAGTTGTTACTTTCATTATTATGGCAAAGATTCCTAGAAACAACACTGCTAGGAGAAAAGGCATGTTTTAAATTTTAATAGATGCTTTCAGGTATAAAGATAACAGCACGTTTCCACCAGCACTATATGAGAATGCCCCTTCACCTTCCTATGGTAAGTTTAGAGCTCTCTTTAAATTTTTGTGCACCTGGGGTCTAGAAAGTAATATTTCGTTTTTAATCAGATTAATTTAATTTGCATTTCTGACTACCAGTGGGCTTACGCACCTTTTAAATATCCACTAGCCATTTGAAATTGTCTTTTTTAGGACTTTCCTATTCACACGCTTTGCCCATTTTCTTATTAGCTTCCTTATTAGCTTACGCACCTTTTAAATATCCACTAGCCATTTGAAATTGTCTTTTTTAGTACTTTCCTATTCACACCCTTTGCCCATTTTCTTATTAGCTTCCTCCCTTTCTTATTAGCTTTTTTTTTTTAAGATTATATTTATTTATTTATTTGTCAGAGAGAGAGAGAGAGTGCACACAAGGAGGCAGAGTGGCAGGCAGAGGCAGAGAGAGAAGCAGGCTCCCTGCCGAGCAATGAGCCCGATGTGGGACTCGATCCCAGGACCCTGGGACCATGACCTGAGCCGAAGGCAGCAGCTCAACCGACTGAGCCACCCAGGCATCCCGCTTCCTTGGCTTTTCTGTATTGGTTTTAGAGATCTTTATATAATATAGCTTATTTATCATTTAAGTATCATCTGCAGGAAAAAATTATTTTCTAAATTTTTCACATTTTATAGTATCTTTTGCTATAATGGTATTATTTGAAAATGCAATTAAATATATCTATGTTTTATTTTCATCTGATCTTTTTTCTTAGAAGTGTTCCCCAATCTCTAGAGTGCTTTTATAGCAAATCTGTAGGATAAAATTCTCTGCAATCTTTACAGCAAATACTTACAGAGTGAAAGTGGATCTGGGATACTTTCTACCTCTTTATCACAAAAGCTTAATCTGTTTGTAAAATGTATCACTTAATTAAGAATTTTAATAACTTACAAAAAGTTTTACCCCAAATTTATTACCACAGCCAAAATTTACTTTAAAAATTTCCTTATACATTGTGGTATCTCTCTTAGGATACCACCCTTGTTGTCTAGCATTTCAAAGCCTACTGAGCATCATTATTATCATCTTCTTTACTCTTCCCTGTGGTTAGCCATCCCTGGTTTCAGTGTATACATCTATAACCCTTCTGGGGGTGTAGTTTAAAAAGTACATTTTGTGGGAAATCTGTGTGTCACCGTCAGTTGAGTGACCCACTCATGATTTCAACCCAGGTCATGATCTCAGGGTCCTGAGATGGAGCCTGGTGTTGGGCACTGCACTCAGTGGGAAGTCTGCTTGAGATTCTCTTCCTCTGACCCTTCCCCTGCTCTCTCTCAAATACATAAGTAAACAAATATCTTTTTTTTAAAAAAGAAAGCATATTTAGTATCTTTACTTTGTATTTACATATGAATATAATTTTGTTGTGTAGAAAAAAAAATTTCTAGCCTCATAAATACAAGCTTCCAGAGATTCTTACAAATCCAGTATCATTATTCAATATCCTATTCATTCATTTAATAAATACTGTTTAACCTTGCATTATTTATCTTTAAATTTTTTTGTTATCCTTATAACTCTTTGGATCCATCTAGGAATTTATGTATGTCTGCATCTTCCGTTCACAATTGAGATTTTTTTTTTTTTCCTCCTAATATATGAGATCCCTTGTGTAAAACTAAAAGCAAAGTTAACATTTTCTTTAAGTGTTGAACAACAGCAACAACAAAAATTCAGTAAATCTCATCTCATAATCTTTATAGAATCACAAATATTAATAATCTCATTTTGCTTTATTTTGGGCTTGTAAATTAGAGATATGGGAAAGAGGAAGTTGCTGAGAAAATGAAAACTTGTCAGAAATGTAGCCACAGAGGATATAAGTAGGAATGCTATGAGACTGATTATTGAAAATTTCTCTGAGAAAGTCAAAGGAGGAAGTTATTTGATGCTCAGGTTCTCTGAAGACTTAACACCAGATAAACAAACACTAGCTGGTTTCAGACCCTTTTTTTTTTCTTTTTTTAAAGATTTTATTTATTTATTTGAGAGAGAGGCAGTGAGAGAGCATGAGCGAGGAGAAGGTCAGGGGGAGAAACAGACTCCCCATGGAGCTGGGAGCCTGATGTGGGACTCGATCCCGGGTCTCCAGAATCATGACCTGAGCCGAAGGCAGTCGTCCAACCAACTGAGCCACCCAGGCGTCCCTGGTTTCAGACCCTTTTAATGGGAAGTTCAGGAAGCTGTGTAACTGGAGGGCTCATGCTTGTGTCGTCAAGTCAAGTGTGTCTACAAATGCGATACCCTAATATTTAATGCTCACATTATAATAATTCCAAAGCCAAGGGCAATTTGATTTCTGGATGCTTCCCTGACCATGTAAAATAGTACTTTGTGGAAATTTCCAAAGATTTGGAATGCATGTGCACTACATGCATTCACAGATCACCCATTTGGTATCGTCACTGTGGTTAGAGTCATGGATCTTTTTCTCCTGCTGGGATGCCTGTGGATGTTGCTCACTGTTCACCAAGTGCCTGTAGGAGTATCATCATCACTGTCATCTCATGAGGACACCAAGGCCCATGCCAAGAGTTCTCAAGGGTATCCTTCCCACCCCATGTTTCCAAAGCTGCTGTTCCTCAACTGCATGGCTATGACTGAATCTTTCCTATGGTGGTAGGCAGGGAGACTGTCCTGTTGGGTGCTATGCTGTTAGCTGGGCAAAGAGCAGCTGGACTCAAGGTCAGATTCCCATGATGGCTCTGATCATATGCAAAATTTTAGCATGACCCTTATGTTTAGATCTCCTATTATCATTGGCTTAAAAACATAAACTCTTCACTTGAACAATCAATCGTTTTTAGGGGCTGGGTAGTCATAAGTGTGTTAAATAACATACATGTCTCCTAATAATCACAAGAACAGTACCAGCAACAACTTGCCTGGATGCAGCTGAAACCTATTACATAGATGATTTCTCCTCCATTCTCAGCTGAGCAGTTTTTCTCCTTGGAGCCACAGATATCAGCTGCTTTGCATTTGCATTACTAAGTAACTCATTCAAGTGGTTTCCCAGAACAAAGGAACAGTGTGTCTCCTGATTTTTTTCTTTAACCTTTGGCAAACAGAGCATTACTATTTTAATTTTTCTTCTTCTTCGTCTAACACCATTCAAGTTTCAAAGAAGCTCAAAGTGCCATGGACTTCTTTATCCACCTTAGAATCTCCCTCTGGAGGAAAGCTCTCTCAAGCTATAACCTGGGATATCCCCTGGAAAGGTGGCTGGGGAAGATGACTATCTCCCTTTAAATGAGTGAAACATAAAGCACTGAGAATGAAATCCAATAACAGTCAGTGCTCAAGCAACATATAGCCCTTATTCATCTTGCTCAATTTTATCTTATTTTTAAAATTTTTTCATTTATCTTATTTTAAAGATTTTATTTATTAGGAGAGGGAGAGAAAGAGCACGAAATTAGAGAGAGGGGCAGAGGAAGAAGGAGAGAATTTCAAGCAGACTCCATGCTGAGCATGGAGCCCAACTAGGGGCTTGATCTCACGACTCTGAGATCATGACCTGAGCTGAAATCAAGAGCCAGGAACTTAACCAGTTGGGCCCCCCAGGCACCTCTCATCTTACTCTATTTTAGAGAGCCCTACCACATCCTATCACATCCTTGCCATTCTACCGTGTAAGTAGAGTGATGGGATCCAGCTCAAGTCCTGGCTCTGGAGATGCAACAGGGCAGACCAGTTCTAGAATCCGAACATCACTATATTCTTTACTTTATTCCAGAAACTATTAGAAAGAGCTATTCAGTCACTAGGGACTGCCTGCAGCTGGCCAGTGATCATACAGCTTACACTTTTAGTCAGTCTGTCTGTCCAGACCATATATGTTTATGGAGCCTGGGTTGGAGGATGGGTCAGGACTCCAGGTTCAGATAGACATGAGGATCCTAGAGAGAGTATCGTGTCACAGTTCAGCAATAAGGATAAGGTACAGAGGCCCAGTCCCTTGCACTGGCTGATTGCCAAGAGCAAGAGCAGAGCTCCAAGGGACACTGACTGTTTCCAAGGTCAGCTCTGCCTATTCCTTGATGTGTGACCTTATAGAAGACATGTGATCTCGGTTTCTTCTTTGGTAAAGAGAGGATACAAATAGTACCACTTTAGAGGGTTGGTCTAAGAATTAAATATATCTTTCATATGCAACATGTAATAAAAAAAAAGCCTGAAATATTGTAAGCTATAAACATGTGTTCATTTGTTAACTGTCATAGGGTCTTGAGGAAAGGTGGGGGCACAGCATGGGAGAGCTACCAGGACTGCTCATAGAGATCAAGAGCTCTGCAAGAGAAAGGGAGCTGGGGGGCCGTGGAGCTTGGTAGAAGCCCTCGAGTTGGGGAGGGTGAATTCACAGCGGTGACCCAGTGAGTGGCGCATTTCCTGCCTTAATCTCATTTACTTGAGGAAAATCCTTATGTACTCGTCAGGTTTCTCCAGAAAATCAGACCCAATACAGAGATATAGATAAGAGGGATATATTATAGAAATTGGCTCGTGCCGTTATGGAAGTCAACAAGCATCATTATCTGCTGTCTTCAAACTGAAGAACTGGGAAAGCTGGTGGCATAATTCAGTCTGAGGCTGAAGGCCTGGGACTGGGAATGAAGAGGCCAATGGTTCAAATCCTGATGGGAGTAAGAAAGCCCAACAAGGCCAATAATACCCAGGAGCACTGAAGTAGGAGTGCAGGAAAAGACGGTTATCTCTGCTCAAGCAGAGAGAGGGAATTCACCCTTTCTCTGCCTTTCAGTTCTATTTGGACTCTCAACAGACTAGAGGATGCCCACTCACACTGAGGAGGACCATCTGCTTCACTCAGCTCACCAGCTGAAGTGCTAATCCCTTCCAGAAACACCCTCACAGACACACCCAAAAATGTTTCTACCAGCTCTTCGGGCATCCCTTGGTCCTGTCAAGTTGACACAAAATTAAGCATCACAAGTCTTTAGTTCAAGTCTTTGCTAGCATGAACCAAGGCCCTCTCAGAGATACCTCTGCTCCCTATCTGAAATTCCCATCAGCCCTCCCCCCCACCTCCTGCAGTTCCGATTTCCTATCTCTGCTTTACTTTTCGTTCTTCTTAGCATCTGTTGCTAATACTAAATAGTGTCACTAAAACACTATAAATGTTACCTATTTGACATGCTCAATTATTTATTTTAAAGTAATCTCTACACCCAACATGGGGTTCAAACTCATGACCCCAAGATCAAGAGTCACATGCTCTACAGACTGAGCCAGCTGGGCACCTACCTAGTTGACACAAACTCCACAGGGATAGGACTTTTAATGTTTCATTCATAGTTTTGTTACCGTTTTCCTCAGCACGTATAATGGACTCTGACACAGAGTATGTGCTTAGTATGTATTAGTTAAATTAACGACTAAATGATTAGTGAATCATGGCAGGACCGAGTCTTAATATGGAGGCACAACTATGGATCTAGCTGGAAGGAAGAGGGGAAGGGGAAATTAAGATAAAGTCACTGTTCTATTGGGAGCGCATATATGTCAACTGGAAAAATGAAATTTTTGCCTACTAAATCGTATATCTTCTCAGCTCACCCAGAATTAAACTAGCTAGTCTTCTCAATCATAAGCCAAGATTTTGAATATTTGAATATTAATTACTCAATTGCAGCTGTGATGTCTTTAGATATATTTTTTAAAGATTTATTTATTTATTTGAGAGAGGGAGAGGGAGGGAGCATGAGCAGGGCAGAGAGCAGAGGAAGTAAGAATCCTTAGGCAGACTCCTGGCAGAGAGGGGGAGGGGTGGGGGCACAACAATAACAGTGGGTCTTGATCCAAGGACCTGAGATCATGACCTGAGATGAAGTCAAGAATATGATACTTAGGGGAGCCTGGGTGGCTCAGTGGCTTAAAGCCTCTGCCTTCGGCTCAGGTCATGATCCCGGGGTCCTGGGATCGAGCCCCGCATCGGGCTCTCTGCTCCGCGGAGAGCCTGCTTCCTCCTCTCTCTCTCTGCCTGCCTCTCTGCCTACTTGTGATCTCTGTCTGTCAAATAAATAAATAAAATATTAAAAAAAAAAAGAGTATGATACTTAACCACTGAGCCACCCAGGTGCCCCTGTCTCTAGATATCGAAACTGAAATGTTAAACTTTCAAATTTAAATTTGAAAATGGTGTGGATATCACAGGGGTTTACATTCTAAATGGAATATGGTATAGAGGAAATTGAGTCTCTTAATGATTAATCACATACATGCCACCAATTATCTTCTTTTGGAAAATGTGCACATTTCCTCCTATATCCTAAGCCTTATGGGGGCAAGAGCTACCTCTTGGAACCCCAGCACCTAGTGTAAGTCAGTGTCTGCTATATAGGAGGTGAATGAAATTTTTTGATTTACTGATATGCAAATTTAATGAGTAATTCAATTTAGGTGGAACTTTGAAAAGACAGAAATGTTTTTTCATAGCAGGCTATTAGTGGTAAAAGCACTGGATTAGCGATCAGAAAGAAGACTTTTATTCTAGTTGAACAAATTGTAAGAAGCTGGCTAAATTCTTTAATCTCTTCAAAACTTTTATAAATATGTATGTGGTTTAAGTGAACCATAAAATTATGGTTTGTAATTTAGAATAGAAAACATCACTTATTTTTGTCCTTTAAATGAATCAGAAGGTAAGTGACCTGAAGCATCAAAAATTATTATTTTGTTACATAAATGGTGTTTTAAAGAATCCATTAAATAGTCTATTTATTTGTAAAGTAGTAATAATTTCTGCTTTACCTACAGAGTATAAATAAAATGACATAAATTTTGGAAGCTGGAAAATGCTATTAAGAAGTAGCTAATTATGTTGTATTTAAACTTTATTTCTCTAATAATAAGTACAATTACAGAAGTTTTGGTTTAATATCTTTTCAAGTTTTTCGTTTTGTTTTGTTTTTAATAGTTTTTGCCGTTACAGATTTCAGGTTATCACTGAGGTTGGTTTTTTTTTTTTTTTTCCTCTTTTCTTTTTGTAGAGTTCACATAAAATTTTGATGAACTCTCTGTGTAATTCATGTTTTATTGTCTCTTAGGTTATTATAGTTAAATACTTCAGGTCAACATTTTATAGGATATACTTATTCCAAGTAAATAACTCAGTAGGAAGCTCATTTCTGCATATTTCTTTACTGCTTGCTTATGTACTGTGACAAATGCCCTTTCAAGAGATTAACAGCATTGAATATTTAAAATCTTAGGCGAGGGGATAGAAAATTAATTTGATCCACAGATTTTGAATATTTAATAAAGCATTAATGAAGAAACCAACCAACCAAATAAAAAACATCCCATTTATTATTTTGACAGATCCCAAACCAAAGAACTTATTCTAAATAGCTACAGTCTTTTTACGTGCATCATTATGGTTAAAAGTCTGCCAGTAATTCCATTAAAAACCCTATTTCCAGAGAGATTCTATTTGGTAATAAAAATTAATTCTAGTTTAAGAGGGTTTTTTTTATGTTGCTATAATATACTACAAAATTATTGTTCCTAAAATTCATATGACTCTAGAGAATACTCTAACATCCAGCATCCCTCTCCCCTGCCAACAGTGGGGTAGACAAGTGACCAGAGATATATGTATTTTTTAAAAGATTTTATTTATTTACTTGACAGAAATCACAAGTAGGCAGAGAGGCAGGCAGAGAGAGGAAAGGAAGCAGGCTCCCTGCTGAGCAGAGAGCCTGATGTGGGGCTGGATTCCAGGACTTTGGGATCATGACCTGAGCCGAAGGCAGAGGCTTTAACCCACTGAGCAACCCAGGTGCCCCGACCAGAGATATTTTTAAAATTTTCTTTTCTTTACATCTCTATAAAATATTTAATAATCAATGATATTGTTTGCTACACCTGGGCATATAAAAGTACTTGGTATGCTTTCTTAAAGTTAAGAACCTGATAATAATCACTTTTCTGACTAAATCATATTCATATGAATACATTCAAATGTTAACATAATCCATTCATGTTAAGCGCCACATTTTGGGTAACCAGGAGATACTATTTCAAGTTTAGCTATTTGTGATCCAAATCCCTGCCCAATTGTGTGCATATAGTAGTAAGAGTAATGCTAGTTCCTGTAACAACAACAATAACAAGAAAATCCACACATTAATAGTTTATTTAATGCTCATGGAACAGTCCTGGATGGGGGACAGTCAATGGGAAAGCCATCTTCTATATACTTGCTTAGGGAGCCATAAGAGACTGGAAGAGATTGTCATGGTTAGCATGTCTTTCAAGGTTGTCCTACTTGACTTTCTGGTATCTGAAAGAAGAAAATAGCATGGAAGAGTATGCAGGAGAGTTTTATTTTGCACTCAAATTTCACTGACCAGAACTCCTATCAGCAAGGGTGGCTGAGAAATAATAGTCTAGTTTCTTGCATAGGAAAAAACCACGAAAACAGAGTTGGAAGAACAGGCCACAGCCTGCGTTCATAGCATTGAGGACAAAGTAATGTAGCTTCATTTAAACTTTTAATGTAATCGATTCTCTAATTTCCCTTTCTGTATTTTCATTGTTAGTGTATAAGAAAGCCACTGATTTCTGTACATTGACTTTATATCCTGCCACGTTACTGAATTGCTGTATGAGTTCTAGTAGTTTGGGGGTGGAGGGAAATTAGAGAATCGATTCCATTTACTATAGCACCAAGAACCATAAGATACCTGGGAATAAACCTAACCAAAGAGGTAAAGGATCTGTACTCGAGGAACTACAGAACACTCATGAAAGAAATCGAAGAAGATGTAAAAAGATGGAAGACCATTCCATGTTCTTGGATCGGAAGAATAAACATTGTTAAAATGTCTA